>JAVJIF010009607.1:0-124107 GCA_038442645.1 Agave tequilana
GATTCGAGGTCGGATCCTTCTCACTCAAATACAACCCTCTGACATTCGAATACAAGATCCACTCTGTTGAAGTTGATCTACATTAATTCAAGTATCTATAAACCAAAAATCAAGTGTTTTGAATACTTTTTGCCCATGCATCAAGTAAGTGAAAACGGACAACTAAATAGTGAGTTGGTTAGTTTAACGATGTAGAATATTTGAAACCTAACAAAATTAGTTTGTAGGGGCTTTTAATGTTTAGATTATAATCAAATGGTCGGATCGAGAATTTGGATGTCTAAAGACATCTAACCAACTCACTACTTTTGGCCGTCTATTTGCGCCGGTTGATGGATGGGCAAAAAATATTCAATAAATACTTGAAATAATATAGATCAACTTAAATGGAGTGAATCTTGTATTCGAATGTCAAAGGGTTATATTTGAGCTGGAAGGATTCGGGCTCAATTCTTTTGGAAGGATACAAGCGGTGTTCTAAATGGCGGCCACAGCGGCCACATCGGCCGGGAAAATTTATCGGGGATGGGATATATCGGAGACATATCGGGGATATTTTCAAAATCGGATGTCAAAATCGGACTGTAAATGTACATATCTTCTTGTCTTAAATTGCATCTCAATAAGACAATATATTCATAAATTATATAAAGCTACATAAAACATCATACTTTTATGTTTAACATATACTTGACTCGATAACTTGCATTAAGCTTAAAATGCATAATCACTATCCAAGTGTAGAATCTTCACAAATGTCACATTGCCACATCGCTCGAATTACCCAAATACCTAACGTACAATTGAGTGTAAAACGCTATATCGGGTCCAAAATCGGCGAAATTGTGGCCGATATATCGGGTCCATGCCGATTTATCGGCAATTTTGGGTGAAAATCGCTATATCGGTTTGGATGTGCCAATCATTGCGGCTAGGTGCCGTAAACACAATATCGGCACAATATCGGGGTTATATCGGGGATATTTAAAACACTGGATACAAGTCTCTCTCTCTATGTCTTGTGTGTGTAAGAATAAGGGACATGAGCGTAAGTTCATAATAAGCTTATATGAGTTACACCTACTTTCTGTGTATGGATCGATGATCCACACCGTTCAGTGTGGTCTCCATGTATTCAAGAAATGGATGATGAAAAATAATGTGTTAGAGATCGTTTGCTTATTGATCAAGTGGTACAAACTTATCCAAATTTGTATATTCACGGAAAACGTTCAATTTGCAACCACGTGATGGAAGAATGAATGACCTTCAAAACTTATGATATTTTATACATAGCTCCTTGAGAGTATATAGATCATTATGAATGATGTGGATCATCCACATTGATGATCTACACATGAAAAAAAGGTGTAACTTATATAAGCTTATGAGCTTAAGCTCGTATCCCTTATTCTCATACACACACCTATGAAGCACGAACACACGCCTAGGGTTACTGTGTCCGTGTCGAGTACGTGTTGACACGGACACGTGCCTGACAAGCACCCAACACGTGTCAGCCACGGTCAATCCGTGTCCAACACGAGTCAACTGTTTTTGACTCGCTCGACACGATCAAACTCCAAGGCTCGGACACGTTTTGACGGGTTTAGGGGTTCGTAGGATCGTGCACAACACTAACACGACATATCTTTATTTGTGTATGACATGTGGGACAAAAGGATTGAGAAGGTTAAAAGTACTATTTATCGGCACGAAGGAAAAAGAAAAATGAGTAATCACTTTTTTTATAATGTGCATCAAATCTTGGAGGATCGATGGAAAAGAGTAACACATCACTTCAATGTTTGGCACACTCTTTGAAACTAAGGTATATCTAAGTTTATGTTATAATTCATATTCTTTAATGTGGTTATTCTTTATGTCAATAGGTATTATCATGATATTTGACTTAATAGAATATAACTCGACAAGCTCCTCATCAAGATGAGGATATCTCTTCAAAAAGAGGCAAGTGTTTAAAGAGATATTATCCCAACCCTGATGAACGACGGATAGAGAGCAGGGAGTATGCTAGACTTTTGGATACTTTGGGTGTTTTTGCCGATCCAAATTCTCTTCGTAATAGAGGATTTGTAGATCTGAAGTGTTAGTGGGTTCTTTATGGTTCCTCAACTCTAAATTTACAAGTTTTGGCTTTAAAACATCTAGGTTAACCATGTTCTTTTATTATGAAAGAAATTGGAGTACATACTCCTTTATCCACTCTTAAAGATAAACAAATTAACCCTGGCACGAGTGGAAGATCTAGTATATGTGCATAACACTTCCATTTGCTTTCTCGCAGTTTAGACGAATATAATGATGATAAACAAGATGCAGATATTGGCGAGACGGCTTTGACTCATTTCAGGGTGCTAGTATTCTAGATTTACTACTCTTTCTCTTGATGAACACACGATGGGGACAGTGTTGTTTGCAAATATGGAAAAGGAGATAATGAAGAAGTCATTGGACTAGCTTCAACTTCGTCTTGATCCCTTGAGTTATGACTCCATGTTGTTTGCGGATCAAGGGAACATGTATTTGATAATTTAGTTTATTGATTGATATTTTATCAATTTATCTATATAGTATTAATAAAAAATATTGCTTGTCGTGTCCATGTTCTTATTTTTTTGGATTTTTGGTGTGTTTGTGTCATGTTCATGTCCCATGTCCGTGTCCGTTCATCATAGGCACAGACACACAATTTATAATATGAGAATAATAGTTATCAAATGACACCTGAGGAATCCCTCAGCGGTGGTAAAACAATCAAGCATGTCGTTTTCTTTATTCTGATCAGAGTTCACCATGTTGATGTTCCTATTCTATATTAATCATACACCAAAATTTACGTGCATATCATAAGATTTGATTGTAATTCAAGTAGATAGAAAATGTTCTTTTCTTGAAACACTGTTAATTTTGTTTTTCACTTGATGTACGATCAAATCTATGATATTGCACATAATTTTTAACGCATGATCATCATAGCATATAAACATCAACATCGTAGGCCTCGATCGGATCAAATAGAATGATAGAACTGACTTTTTAACCACAATAAGGAAATTTCCTTAAGTGCCTTGATACTCATTGTTCGATATAGACTATATATAGAGAGAGACTCGTGTCATTTCATAAGGATTCGAGGTCGAGTCTTTACCACTCAAATACAACCTTACGACATCCGAATGTAAGATTCGTTGAAGTTAATCTACATTATTTCAAGTAACTAAAAATCATAATCATGTATTTTGAATGCTTTTTGTCCATCCATCAAGTAAGCGTAAAATGGACTAACGAAATAGTGAGTTGGTTAGTTTAACGGTATAGAATATTTGAAATCTGACAAAAATTTGTATATGAGGTTTTTAAGTGTTTAGATCATGATGAAATGGTCGGACCAAGAATTTGTATGTCTAAAGACGTAGTCTAAGCAAAATGCTATTTTCGATCATCCATTTTGTGCCTACTTGATGGACGAGCAAAAAGGATTCAAAATGCATGATTTTTTTTTGTTTTTAGTTACTTGAAATAATATAAATCAACTTCAACGAAATGAATCTTGCATTCGAATGTCGTAGGGTTGCATTTGAATGGAAAGGATTCGGCCTCGAATCCTTTCCTGAATGACATAAGTCTATATATATATGAGAAATCGGGAGGTCAGGGGCCATGGAGAAAGTTTTCTCCAATGGTGCATCTAAAATACCAACCTCCCGACTCTTATTTCACAAGTTAGCATACATTATGATATTCATGACTAAGATGTATATAGATGAAAAATCGTGAGGTTTAGACATTGTTTGCTTGTTGATCTAATAGTCGCATTTGTTCAATTGTTGAAAATCGTTAATTTTGCAACCATTAAATCTGCTAGAAAACAAAGTCTAAACCTCACGATTTTTCATCTATATACATCTTAGACCATGAACATCATAATGTACGGCCGGATTGTGAAATAAAAATCAGGAGGTTGGTGGTTTAGATGCGCTATAGGAGTTAATTTCCTCCATGGCCACTGACCTCCTATTTCTATATATATACACACATCCCCCTCTCAAGTATTTGGTATTTAGAAATTTATCCTCCAAATGTTTGATATTAGAAATTTACCCCGCAAACCTTAATGGTCTTAGAGAAATACCACCTACATTAGTTGTTAAGTTCTTAACATTTTAGGGTTAAATTTATTTTCTTACCCCCGTCCCCACTTCCCCAACCCCACTTCTCTTTCCTCTTTACTTCTTCAATAGTTCAATACAACAGACTCACTCCCAACTCCTCTCCTTTTTCTTTATTGCGACTTTGACCCGACCACAGTAGCGTCCGATCATGAGTAGAGGGAATGAAGAGAATGAAAAGGAGAAGAGCATGAAAGGAGGAGGCGGCAGCAGTCAACTTGGAGTTCCAACCTAGTACAGAATGAGAGGAGGGAATAAACGAGCTTTTATTAGCTCACAAAGGTAATTTTGCCATTTTAAAAAAAATATAGACAACTTAAAAGCAATAAGCGGAATTCTCATTTATTCTGCAACCATAACGCTTGGGGATTACTTATAAGATCGTGAAGATTTGCCTACACTAGCAATCTCTTACAAATTACATTGATATTTAGAATTTTGCTATTGGATATGATAGAGTCCTAAGCAATGATTTAAATTTCGGCCAAAATTTTGATTTTATCGTGTGGCCGACACGCAATCCTGGGTGAATTTCGCCGATACTTCGGCAAATTTTCGAAATGTCCGCCGATTGCGTGTCAGCAGACAGTCAAAATGTTGAATTTGGTTTTTGGGTCGGTTTTTCAATTACCCGACCCAACCCGAATCCCTCTCTCTAATTAAAAACCCAGTCTATCTAGATCTCCCCTTTCTCTCCTGATTTCTCTTTCTAATTTCTCCGCAATCACCGAGTTAGAAGAAGAAAAAGCTCGTCGGCAGCGGCGGTAGCCCAGCCTCATCATCGCGTTAGAAGAAGAATATCAAAGGTCCCACTCTCGTCATCGATCCAAACAACGCCCCCAGCATCGTCGATCCCAGCCTCGTCGTCCAACTCCAAGTGTTGTTGTCGTGGAAGGTCCACTCTCCTCCATCTTTCTCTCGATCTCTCTCTCGCTCTCTTTCACTGCTCTTTGCTCTCTCGCTCTCCATCTCTCCCTCTATGCTTGCTCTCTCTCTCTCTCGATCTCTCTCATTGCTCTCTCCCTTCATCTCACCCTCTCTGCTCTCTAACTCTCTGCTCTCTCTCATTGCTTTCTCTCTCTCTCTCTCGTTGCTCTCTCCCTTCATCTCCCCTTCTCTGCTCTCTAACTCTCTGCTCTCTCTCATTGCTTTCTCTATCTCTCGCTGCTCTCTCCATTCATCTCCCTCTCTGCTCTCTAACTATCTGCTTTCTCTCTGCTCGCAGAGACAAGCAGATAGCAGAGAGGAGAGATAGAGGGCAGGAACCAAAGAGGGAGAGATTGAGCGGAGAGAGAACAGAGAGTTAAATAGCAGAGAGTGTGAGACAGAGGGGGAGAGAGCAAAGAGAGCAGTTTTATGTAATTTTTGATTAAATTTTGATTAACAATCTAGCAATATTATTATTGTGAAAATTTAAATTTTATTGTGAAAATTTATGCAACATAAAGTATTTTTAAAATTTATGCAACATAATGTATTGTGAAAATTTTAAAACATTTGATTAACAATTTGGTTGCTCCAAACTATGATTTAAGCAATATGTTGATTTTGATTTTCCAGTTTGTGGATATTAAAATCAAATATTTTAAGATTAAGTGATTTTCTATTGATTTGTTTGAAAATAAGAAACAATAATAGTTTCACTCCATTTATAAGATACAATACATAAATAAAGATTGAAAATACAACTAGCAATCATTGTTATTTGCTTGGCTTTATCAAAAACTTTGTTATTTGCTTGGCTTCATCGATATGACAATATCAACGTGCACCAATTGTAATTTGTACCAATACCTGAATAAAAAATTAAGAAAGTTAATTTTAGAAATGTAAAGTAAGAAAAATACTTAAAGAAATAAATAAATAAGAATATAAAAAAGAAGAGTATACACCATCTACCCACCATAGCTTAGAAATATTGATTCTATATTCATATTTTGTAGGTTGATACTTGATATTCAATTGGCTATACTTAGAGCTTGGTTAGTGATCATGATTTATATATTCACAGTCGTAACTTTAATGCAAGTTGTCGAGGTAAGTATATCTTAAACAAGATGGTTTAAATATATATTGCCTCGATATATCATATATGTGATGTTTTAAGATATTTATGACATTTAGCACATACTATATGATATATATGTGACCTCCGAAATTGAGCAAACGTCCCCGAAATTTCCCGATATCCGCAATCCAACTTTACATATTTCCTCCAACATTAGGCTGACATCCGACATTTAGAACATTGGTCCTAAGCTAGTGTTATGCTAGAATATCAACAATGATATCAAAAACACTCACATAGAACATTAGGAAAATCTTTACAGCTTGCCCTAACAAAAAGGGCTCACTTTTCAAAAGGTGTGGAGGTTGTAGAAGCAAGTCAAATTTAGATGAAAAGAGACCTAGAGAACATGTAAACTGAAAATCAATACAAAGGTGAAAGTTTAGATTCAAAAGTGGTCCATAATCAAAAGAAGTCGACGGGCAGTGATTGGCAGCAAACAAGCGCCTTCAAGACAAAGTTTAACCACAAAAGCAAACTCTATGCTCTAGTCACTGATGCTAGAAGTAAAAAAAAAAAATGTTATTTGTTAAACAACAAAAGGCTGTCATTATTAATACTCAGAAGAATTACATATACAGTTACATAAAAATCGTAAGCAAACTTTTCTTTATATAGACTCCATACTAGACCAAATCCTAACTCGAACTAAAACTCATAATATTACTAGGATCTGTGAGGCTCATACTAATACGGCTATAACCCAACTTAGCTATTATATCCAATATCCCTCGTCAAACTCATGACAAGATCACGAGAGTTTGTC
Organism: Agave tequilana; assembly: GCA_038442645.1. Taxonomy (NCBI): domain Eukaryota; kingdom Viridiplantae; phylum Streptophyta; class Magnoliopsida; order Asparagales; family Asparagaceae; genus Agave; species Agave tequilana. Next base: position 7,028 of record JAVJIF010009607.1, read on the forward strand.
TGAAAAAATTGAAAAATAAATATTGAAATTGCTGGAGTGCTAAAAACAAGTTCTAAGTTGCTGACTCTACTTGAATTATCGATACTGATGCTAAAGTTGTAATCCAAACCAAGCTGAATCTGAACTTAACAGAAAACTGAACCGTGATCTTAACCAAAAACTGAACCATACACTTATATGAAGATTGAGCGAAAAATCAAATATTCAAGAATTTTAAAAATCCCAAACTCAATGCATAAGTTTTTAGAGATCCTCAAACTCAGGAAAAGAGAAATTTTTAGAGATTCTCAAAAAAACTCCTCAAATTTAGTACAAAACTACCAAATCCAAGTAGAATCGGACCAAACAAAATCCATAATTGCATTTGAAACACCTAAAAACATGGGGATGGGCTCTTAAATCATCAAAATCAACTTTGACACAACGATATATGACCAAAACAATTTCGTTCGCCTTGATGGCAATAAATATGGATGCAAGGTTACAAGGCTTAAAATCAATCAGAATGCGAAAACAGAGTTGTAATAGATTGAAAGAAGAATCATTATAGGATTAGGAAATCAGAGTTGTAATAAGGTATGGTGTATAGTAGATAATTGTGTATAGCTTAAAGGGAAGTTGGAGCCACCATTTTAATTTGCAGCTAGGGTACTTTTGGTGTAGAAGCCAAGGATGGGAGATGAAACCATGGAGGAGGCATGTGTGTTTCTACAAAGACACAGAAGAATGAATGGATTAGTGGGCAGTTGTAGAAAAAAGTGTAGTGAGTTGAGGAACATGGAAAAAGTAGTCGCGAGCTTGACTAAAGAGAGGGGAAAGTTGTTGAGTGCAATGCAGTATTTTATTGGTATGCATGAGTAAAGAAATGAATTTAATTTGGGTTTGTCCTTCTCAATATTAACTAACTGGTTGAATTACCATTCCAAAAGTAATGTGCTAGGCTCTTGTGACAAAGGAATATATTGTCTTGGTTGGTGCAGGCAATATTAGCCTACTTTGATTAGGCCAACTTTGATAGTTTTTATATAAAAATAAAAGTGCCCAGCAAAATTGTAATGGTATCTCAGTAGGATCTTGTTTTGGAAGCCTGAAGTGAGATGTGACCCAATGTTTTTTTTGTTAAGAAAGTGCTGCTTACCATTGTTTTCTTTGATTGTGATGAGGTACTCAACCACTTCTTAAGGGAAGGATACATTTAGTCTCATCTGATTTGAACCCCCCTCAGCTTCTTAGTATGAACATGCACTTTCTTTTCAATTTTCTATTTTTTTATTTCTTAGAAAGTTATCCCAAAAATAATGAAGCAAGTGCCTAAGAGATTCTTCAAAAGTCGATGAAAATCACCAAAGAAATCAACAATCTTAAATTGCAGCAACGACTAAGTGACTCTTTAGAATCAAAACTTCTCTTTGACTTTGAAGGAGTGGAGAATAGAGTTTAAAGGGGTGTCTTTTGGAAGAATTGAGGTGAGAGCAAGAACACCAAAGAACTAGAGGGAATAAAATATGCCAAATGACCTAAAGGTTTTTTGTTCCTTTTATCATGATCCAAAAGTCATCTTTCTTGGTGAAGATAGCTAGCAAACAAATTGGCTTTGGAGCATGGTTTCAAACATCAATCAATTCTCATATATACCAACAATATAGTATCGGATTTTGAGGTACTTTATGTGATATATTAATCCTATAGTATCAACCGATATCGAGGCCAATATTACTAAGACCAGTGTTCTAAAAAAACATTTTACTCGGACGATTAAGCAGACGATTAAACATCTTCGGGAGGAAAATGCTTACAAAATGGTAAAATCACCCAATCTAAGCGGACAGCCGTGTAAACCGATTAATCAGCAATTAAACATTTAATCGAGTAAAATTAAACGCCTGTTTAGGCATTTAATGGATTCGAATTTTGATGGCTCGAATTTTGAACCCATAAGTTGACTGAAACCCGAAACTGACCCAATTTATATATAAGCCTCTCTTGTTGGGAATTAGGGCTCGATACCCCTAATTTTTTCCTTCGGTCATCAACGCCCTCCCCTGAAGCTTCGACGACCTCCCCGAGCCTTCTTAGACGACAACCTCACCGAAGCTTCGACGACCTCCCCCGAGTATTGCCTGAGCCTCTACGAGCTCCCCCGAGGCTCAACTACCTCCCGCGAGTGTTATCTGAGCTTCGACGCTCCCCCGAGTTCCCCTGAGCCTCGGCTGCAATAGCAGAGCTCGGGCAAGGGTTCCGTACAATGAGGTCACCGACGCGAGATCGAGACCTCCGCCATTTTGATTTCAACTCGCAAAGGTCTGCCCAACTTCGTGTCTTGCGATCACCTCTCCTACATGTTTTAAGTACTATAATATTATTACATACTAAAATATTAATAAAACGTGTATTCGTTTAATCGGCATTTAAACCATTTAAGCGTTATGCACTCCCGGACCGCGTGAGTACTAAAATCACTTTTAGAATATCGACTGATATGGCTTATGACTAATATTGCTGATATTGACAATATTGATAATAAAACCATTTCTCTTATCCATAAGGATAGGGGATCACCGACACGAGATTTTTAAACCATTGATGGAAGCTTACCATGTAAACAATAAGAAGAGATGAAACCACAAGTCTTCAGCATATAAGGTTCGGGTAAATATATTTGAGAATCTTGATTTCCAAGCAAGACATTATGGTAGAGCCATAAAATTGAGGGAAAATAGGTACAGTTAACTCTCAAGTTCTTCATCTCAATTCATAGAATCCAAAAGAAGAAATAGCCCTCAAGTTAAAGTTTATTAGAAATTCTACATAATTTAAGGGCATACAATTTGTCACATATTAGATTTAAAAAACACTCCAATAAAAATTTCTTGAGTTCGAATTAGGTTAAGGACTCACAAAGAACATATTCTAATCAAAATCTATAAGGGAGGATCGAAGGGGAAAGCTTAGAAAGATGTGTGACCCCGGAGAACCAAAGCCTCTTCCCTCTCCTTCCTCGTTTTCGCTTCTCCTCTTGATTTTTATGTTGTTGTGTTGGTGGTCTCAAATAAGAAAAGAGAACAAAAGAGAGTCGATCTTATCTAAATTAGAGTAGGTTGGGTATGAAAAATTGCACATAATCCCTTTAGTTATATAATATTTATATTTCATATCTTACAAATATATTTACATGTAATATCATTCAAGAACTTAAGACATTACATATAAATAAGAAAATATCCCCTATTTGAATCTATTAAAAATATCAAACAAAATCAAATTACCCAAGAATAAAAAGTCAACTGTTGGATTCTAGTACAAATTTCAGATTTTTTACGTCCACAAAAAATTTTACCTTACAAATGGCATAGGTTTTGGTCTAAATAACATATTAAAAAAATCCTAAATTCATCATTTATTTGCAAAACTCCAATATCTGAGAAACTTGTATTCTAATTATTATCAATTTTTACATGGTCAAAATATTTTTCCTTGGTCTCTTACTCGGTTTAATCACCCAGGCTAATTGACTTTTGTTATAATACTTAATTAATTGAGCAGATATTAAGTTTGATAAGCATGAGTGCTCTGATATTACAATGTATGTGTATTACATTTCTTACCCCCTTAAAAAAATGTCCCCAAAAAATACTTATTTTGTCATTGAGAAAGATGAGGATACGTCTCATGTATCTCCTCATCACGCTCCCAAATTGCTGCTTCACGAGAATGATATTGCATAAAACCTTTACTAATGGAATCGTAGAACCTACTCTTTCTTATCTAAGATTTAAATTGGTTGTTCTATGTACGTTAAATCTTCTCTGAAAATTCAGTGGCCAATAGTCTAAAACAAGTGAAACATCAACACATGGAACACACTGTGGATGCGAGACAATGATAGAGGTAATGCGACTATGTATGCCACTTGTCCAATCCTTTCTAAAATTTCAAAAGGTCCAATAAATCTTGAACGTAATTTTCCCTTTTTACCAAATCTCATAATTCCTTTGGAAGGGGAAACTTTCAGAAATACATGATTGCAACTTGAAATTTCAGATCCCTTCTTCTGCTTATCAACATAGTTTTCCTGTCTAATTTGAGTAACTTGAAGTCTATCACAAATTACTTTAATCTTCTATGTAGTTTCTTCCACCAAGTTAGGTCCAATGTGTCTCTTATCTTCCATGATATCCCACCAAATTGGTGACGTACATTTTCTTCCATATATGCCTCAAATTGTGCCATCTTTATGCTTGATTAGTAGTTATTATAAGCAAATTCTATCAAAGGCAAATGGTCATCCCAATTTCCTTTAAGGGTTAGTTCACAAGCCCTTAGCATGTCCTCCAAGGTTGAATTGTCCTCTGAGTTGTGTAATTATAACATTATTCTCATGGAGAAACAAGTTGGCAGCTTGAAGAGAGATAAAGAAGAAGTATCATCATCTTTTTCAATAACAAAGTAAAGTTTGCGGATAATTTTTTTTTTGAGGTAAGAAATATAATACCCATACATTGTAATATCATTATGAACTCATTTTTGACAAACTTTAATATATGCTCAATTAATTGAGACTATTATAACAAAATTCAATTAGAATGCATTGACCAAACTGGTCAAAAGACTAAAGCAAAAATATTTTGACCGTGTAAAAATTGATAAAAATCAGAATATAATTTTCTTGAAAATTAGAGTTTTGCACATAAATGATGGATTAGAAATTTTTTTCAATATATTATTCAGACCAAAATCTTTGCCAATTGTAAGTTGAATTTTTTTGTGGATATCAAAAATCTGGAATTTGCACTAGAACGCGAGAGTTGACTTTTTATTCTTGAGCAATTTTATTTTTTTATATTTTTAATATATTCAAATAGGGGGTATTTTCTTATTTACATGCAATATCTTGAGCACTTAAATGATATGACATGTAAATATATTTGCGAGATCTGTAGTATAAAAAATATATAACTAAACAGCTTATGTACAATTTTTCCTACCCGACTCTACTTGAGATAAGACCGACTCTCTCGTTCTCTTTTCTTCTTTGGGACCAGTGACAACAAAAATAAAAATTGAGGGAGCAAGAGCGAGGAAGGAGAGAGAAGAGGAAAACCAGGCTTCGATTCTTTGGGTCACACATCCTTGTAAGCTTTCCCATTCAAACCTCTTCTTTAGATTTTAATTTAAATATGTGCTTTGTGAACTCTTAAACCTAATTTTCCTTATTGTGAACTTTAGATATTTCTAATAGAGTGTTTCTTAAATCTAATAGATGAAAAATTGCATTCCCTTAAATTCAAGAATTTCTTGAATAATTTTAACTTGAGGGCTATGTCTTCTTTTGTATTCTATGAATTAAGATTAAGAACTTGAAAATTTAGGGTTTAGTCTTCCTTGTTGTGCAACAATTGAAAAGAGAAATTGTTTCTAATTTTCCAGTATGGTTGATCTCTTTCCCTGTCAGTACAAATTAAACAACTATAACCTATGAAACCATGGCCAATTAATTGTGGCTTGTTCTCTAGTGCTCCTAGAGATTAAAATCTGAACTGTGTTTCTAAAACTGAATTTATTAATTGGGTAATGATGCAGCTACTGCATCATATCCCCCCACCCACCAAAAAAAAAAAAAAAAAAACCTCAACCATCTCCCTCACTTTCTCCCTTCAAAGTTTCAAATACCTAGATCTTTTTCTTGATTACTTGATATCGTTGCAATAGATTCATCTGCATTTCACATTAATTATGTCAATTTTAGATTTTTTTTTTTTTAACTTTTGCATATTTATGGCACAGATTTACTATAATCAGAATTAAACAAATTTTTGGGGCTTAATCTCGATAGACTCTGGCTAAAATAAGATGAAGAGGCCAAAACCTTTATCCATAATCACAAATTATCAGAGCTGGAAATTGTGCATTGCTTGAGACAAGAGCACATAATAAAAAAAATAATGGATTAAGTTATATTTCCTATCTTTTAGTAAACTATGCATTGCATGAGTCTCCAAAAAAAAGTAAGATAGCATAAGAAAGATAATGTATATGCACGGTATAATCATTTTGGTTAGTAATTGGATGACACTGCAACGAAACTTAATGATGTAATGATGGAAGTATAACTTACAGCAGTTATAGGGATCTCATGAATGTCAAACCATGATGGCATTACAGCACCATCTGCAAAGAGGAGAAGATATATCACAGTTAGTATCTTAAAAATAATAGATAAATAAACTAGTAGAACAGTGAATTATGATAATTGAACTGAAGCATGTCACTGGTGTTTGATGTTTACTTGTTTTACAGATCTAAGGCCCCGTTTGCAAGTGGAGTTAGCTCAAGAATTAAGCTAATTTCAGCTAACTTTTGCCAAACGATCAAATTTTGGTAAGAGTTAGAAAGTCATGATCAAAATGGATTTAGTCCAAAATCACCCTTAAGACCACCTCAAAATCCACGCAATTCTTCAAAAATCACGAATTGCTAACTCCAGCAAAGAGTGGGAATTAACCTTATTCTCCCTTTTTCTCTATCTTAAGCCCTAACTCTAGCTAATTCTAATTCCAATCAAATAATCAAAAAAAGCTAATTCCTAACTCCTTCCCATTTCCCCTCTCTCAAGGCACAAAATCCTAATTCCCAACTCTATTTGCCAAACACAGCCTAATAGAGGATAAAAAAGGATTTAATGAAAGGAAACTACCATTGACAATTTGAAATGGAAATATGTAACCATCCTAAAAGAAAATAATGCCCCCCCCCCCCCCCCCTCAAATCCCCAAAACAATCAAATTTTCAGTTTTGTTAATGAAATTGAAATTCTTCTGGGAATATATCTCATTCAACTATTTGAAATCAATATTCTAATATCTTTAGAGTTTAGAATTATTAGTGAAATCTATCTAAAATAATTCTATTCACATCTTTAAAAACTTAATTGGATTTGTTGTATTCAAATCAATCAATTCTAAACACTAAAAAAATGATTTCAATAAAATGGAAATATATGAAACTATAATTTTTGTGAAACCTGTGAGTTGTTCTTCTTTTTCTGCGCATAGATATTTGGTGTAACAAGAGAAATTAAGAATCAAAAAAATAAATATATATATTAGTTATAGTTTTATCGATAGATATATATGACTGACAATCTCCAAATTTTTTAGGATTAATAATTAATCATTTAATTATAAAAAAATATGGAGAGTTTGGACTCATTTGTATAAGGTTATTTAAACTAAGGGTGTATTTCTAATGTGGAGACAAATCAAGACTAGTAGATTACTTGTTAGCAAAAGAGGGTCATTTCACAAAAGAATAATGGATAGAAACATTGAGTTATTATCAAATAAGATCCAATAAAATAAGATCTAGTAGAACTCAAAAGAATGTTAGATATGATAAGTGTTTTAAATATCGGATATCGGTGATATACGTCGACAAAATTATACACTGAATACCGGGTGATATATCGCGATATGGTACTAAATACCGGTTGAAATATCAATAGTCAATACATATAAGACATTATTAAAAGAAATAAGTTATTATCCAAACATCATATAAAAACATCATTGAAATACCACAATAAACATAGAATAAAATAAAACGATCTCTCAAACAAAAAAATAATAATTATCCAAATAAGTAACTATATCGGCCGATATATCGGATATTCATCTCGGATATCGGCCAATATTTTGTCACGTGGCGATATATCGGCCCATATCGGTCCAAAACAATGTCCGATAAATTTTTGCACTTATCATATCGTTTTGAATAAAATACTAGTATCTCAGCCGATATACCGATATATCGGCCGGTATTTGAAACAATGCATATGATGCATAAAAATATGATGACTCAACTTTTGAGGAAAAAGAAAAGACCTGAAAGAAAGAAAGAAAAGATGAAGAGAGACAGATAGGGTGGTTGTTGGCAGAAAGAAAAGAAAAAGAAAAGAAAAGAAAAGAAAAGAAAAGAAAGCAGATTAAAAGGAAAAGGATAATCATTAAAGATCGAGATTAAGGTAAGGTCTACATTAAAGAATTTTCAGACTTTCTTGTTATTATTCTTAGAAGAATTTTGTTATAGTTTCTAAAATTTGAGAATTGATTAACAAAAGGGGATGCTTATTTGACATTCTTGGAGCTAAATTTTACGAAATAAAAGGGATATTAAGAGATACTCAATTGTGGTTTTATTCAATTTTATTTCTAGCTTATTTTAAGGTATTCCTTTTACAGAATTGGTTCATGGAAGTCCTATAGAAAATGCTAAAAGAATTAATAGTATTTAAATTCACTATTGAAGGGATTTCATATGATATTTGGAATTGAGAGTTGGGTGAGATAATTTTGAGATCTCAAAACTATCATTTATGATATTAATTGGAATTGAACCACTATTATGACATAACCTGAATATGAAAAGAAGGATGTTGCTAAGAGAAGATTGATGCTATTATTGGATTACTATAATTGGTGATCATGATTTGTAGTCTATATTGTTTTCCATCTTTCTCATAATTAATATTTTATCCATTGTAACTTTCATATATCCTCATAAATACATGACTCATTGTTTTTAAGATATTGAATTATATGGCACTTCCCATTATATTGTGAACCAAGAAGTTTTTTCTATCTTGTGAGAAATATATGTTATTTGATTCACATTGTTATGCTACTTGATTGTGACATTATCTCTTAACCTAAAATTGGGTCTATAAGGGATATGCGTATATGGGTCATAAATAAATATGTTGATGATTCTGCCATAAACACCATCATTAAGATATTTTACATTAAAATGTTGTACTAGCATTATCTTTCAAATTGCTACTATTTTGGTCCATGTGTTGCATAAAACCAAATTAGTTATAATAGCGGTATATGTCAAAAGTTAAGTAGATCATTCTGCGGCTCAATGTGTTCCCTCCAAGAGGGATATTCCAGTGAAGTTCGAGTCCCCAATTGTGGATCTTAACTCCCAACTATAGGATTATGTGGAACAACCAAGCCAATCGAGGTGTGGAGTGTTGATCGCGTTAAGATATGACTTTCTATTAAGTTCTTATAAGTTCATCCTTAGTATAGTATTGAATCAATCTATTATTCGGGCTCTCAAAATGACAAAAGCATTGAATAATTTGTTCTACTTGTTTCTCTCTGATGCATGAACTATTATTTTGTTATTAGAATTATTTAACATCATTCCTTGTACCTTTGGTTCATTCTTTTCATATAAATTATTTGTCACAGTTCATTTACTTGTTGAGCTTTGTAGCTCATCCCACTTTACAGTTTTGTTGGGAGGAAATAAAAGGTTTTGGATTTGTACAAGAATGTGGGTGTACCTTGAGATACCAAGACTTTGATGGTTTTAAGTACAAGTGGATTTATAATTGTATCATCAAAGTTTGAAAGAAGGTACTTTATTTAGAAATTAACTCAAAAATTATTTTGTATTAGTGGATGACAGATATTTACTGAAGAGAATATATATATTATTTGGCCATAATCAGTGGTTGTGATCGTTATATTATTGGATTTTTTTTTTTATATAACGAAGGGTAGCAATCCATATGCTGTGTGAATCTGGTCATTACATGACCTTTTAACAATCACTTAAAAAATAATCTTATCTGGTCCCATCTAAAATGTATGATATGTTCCTCAGGATTTGCTTCTCCAATCTTTTGCTTCACTTCCTCTTTCTTTTTCTCTCTCACGCACAAATAGCAAGAGTCAGCTAATTGTCCAAAAATAAAGAGTGACTAAGTTATTAATGCAATGCATACCCAAAAGTAACAAGCTAGGCTGTTTCATGAGCAAGTGGGCACGATCTTTCGGGTTTCCCTGGATAATTTAAGTTCTCGTTTGGTCAATCTTCTACGGTTGATCTATATAGTTTGCCTCAATCTTGTTGTAAATTATTTTTTTTAATTAACACAATTACTGACAAAAAATCACACATAATTTTTAAGGATAGGTTGAAAAGAAGAAAATGATATGAGCTGCAAGACAAGGATAAGAATGAAATATCTTCATTTTGAAAAGAAGAAAATGTTTGAGTTGAGGGGAAAAAAGGATAAGGAAAATTATGAATAATCAACATTTAAGTACACATAGGTAAGTTTTATTCTTCACTTTACCTTAAAATTAATTGTATTTTTAAAAACGTATGTGATGTAGGATCCAGCCGTGGCGCGTGACCCGACGAAGACGAAGCAGTGATGCTAGTTTGATTGAGCAGCAAAAGAATTTTCATCTACTTTCTTCTTCATTTTAGTTTTATTTAATAGTTGTATTTTTCCTTTATTTTTAGTACCACATTGGCTGTGATTTGAGAACTCAGCTTTGTAAATTCTAATTAAAGACTCTTGAATTAGCTGGATGAATAATGAAGAATTTTGAATTAAGCTATATTTTGTGAGATTTGTTGTTATCTCCAAATTTTGTTTAGGAATTATTTCCTATCTTATTTCCCTTAAGCCCTAATCCTATAATTACTTTCTCCCCTCTCATTTCTTCACAGCCGCTAGCACAACTCCCCCATCAATTTAATCTTTTCTCTCCTCTCTATCAAAAGCCCATAACATCTCCATCTCTCTCCCAATCACAGTCACACAGAGAACCCAAGCAATCCCTTTCTTCCTCTCTCTCTAAATCTCTCTGTCCTCTCTCTCACCTGAGAACCACCAACACCAACAAACCTCCACCTCTCTTCTCCTTACTCTTCACGCGTCAACAACCCAAGAACTCATCAACTACCAAGCTTTCGTCATTAACGAGCAGTGCAGTTTCATCCACGTTCGCGTGCAAGGCCCTAACACCGCACCAAATCTCAGCCTGCTCCTGCTGTCTCCCTCTTTGCTCGAACCTGAGATGTCTCGCCTGAGCACCGTCGTCATGTGTCCCGACGCCATCGAAGACCAACATTCCCCCTCCAGAGCCTCGCCTGTACAAATTCACCCGCCTCTCTTCCACAAAACTCATCATCTGCAAGCAAAAAAGAGAAGGAATAGAATTCAAAGTGGGTTCAATTGAAGGAAAGTGGGTTTGGACCTGACTCAAACTCAGAGGGAAGTGGGTATAAGTTTCCTACCCATGTGCTACAGGAACCCGATCCGCCTGCTACAGTAACGGATCCGGAATCAAAACAGACCCATTAAGAGCATCGGATTGGTTTTCAGTCCATAATTCTCACATCCGGGCTCCGATTTAGGTGATCTTCATACCGTTACGATCGTGACGACGAGAGTTTCACATCAGTACCTATTAAAGGTCAGTGAAATCTCTATAATCATTAATAGGTAATTTTCTTTACACGTTCTATTTATTTGTGGGTTCGATAATCATCTCTATTATTTTATTAATCTGATCTATTGCCACAAATATTGTGACTGAAAGAATTTGTTAAATCCTGTATTTACTGATCATAATATTGATTATACAAGCTTTGCATTGTAGCTGAGTAATTACATCAGTATATTTTAGAATTACAATGGTACCACTGTGACTGCAATATTTTGTTAAAACTCATCTGTCTCGTTATTTGTTTTAACTATTTTCCTACCCAAGATCGTTTTATTGGCGAAACGTAGTAAAGTTTATTTTTGTCACTGATCTTTGATTCACACTCATCCATGTTTCACATCACTTTGGTATCAGAGCACAGTTAGGACAGGATTTATATCATCTAAGCGCTTCTAGGAATTTTACCGCTTTCTTTGCATTAAAAAAAATTTCATCTAGTTTAGATTTGCATCTCTTCATCTTCATTTAGTTTGTCTAGTGTATGCCCACACGTAGTGGTAACCCATATTTACTAGGAGAGACTAGTGAGCTCAACACTGATTTCATGGCTTCCTAATCCACCTATCTGAACTCATGGCTAAACTTGAAGCCTTAACCACTGGGTTAGACAAGACTAACGAGAAAGTAGATAAATTAATGACTGATTGTGAATCTTTCATTACTGGAGAAAATTCAACCTCATCGCAAAACAACCATCGTGATCACACCGATAACACATCTAATCATTATGCTCAATACTTGAAAAGCATCAAGATATATGCCCCCCAACTTTGATAGACGTCACGACCCACAACTTTTCATGGACTAAACACTCCAACTAAATAGGTATTTCACATGGTATGAACTCACTGAGTCTAAAAAATTTAAGTACGCTGCAATGAAACTGTCTGGCCAAGCTAGTCAATATTGGACCAACCTAGAAAACAGGCGTGCAGTCTGAGGTCGACCACCAATTGACACATGAGATAGCATGAAAGAAGAGATAGAGACAAGATATGTGCCACCATAGTTTAGTGCTCGTCTCATGGACAATTGGCACTAACACATTCAAGGTAACAAATCTGCAAAGGAGTATGTCGAGAAATTTGATGAATTTCTCATCATATGTGGTACCCTCCATGGAGAAAAGAAGCTCAAATTCTTCTAGATTTAGAGCCGGACTTAGGGATGACTTACGAACTGAGCTGCGAGCTAAAGGAGTCAACGAATTAAAGACAGCGATGCATTAGTCTAAGATATGGATTCTGCTAGGACCATTCACACTTCCAAAAGTCTCGATTAAAGGACCTCTAGACCTTCCCCATCTTTCCAACCCAATAGGTCTAGTACCCAAACTCCTTCATATAAAGATGACATCAAGGATAAGAGTCTTGAACGGGACAACAGAAACAAGGGCTTTGATTCCTCCAAAGTTAGTTTCACAACCAAGTGCTACAAATGCCAAGGTTACAGATATTTAACTGCCAGCTGCCCTAGTCTCGTTAGAATCACCATAATAGATGGAACACCCACCGAAGCCGCTGAACCAGACTCTGATGTGTACATCTTTGAGGGTGAAAAAGATTCCAGTGACGAAGACCCCACAAGTGATGATGTTGGTCTCAATTGTATTAATCAAACACCATCAACTCACTTGTCTGTCGTTAGATGTGTCCCCTCCCAACAAGCTGACAAGGATGATTGGAGAAAAGTGCTACTTCCACACATTCACTAAAATTGAAAATAAGAGTTGTAATGTGATTGTGGACAGTGAAAGTTGTATCAATGCAATATCATTCAGGTTGTGTGAATATCTTGGGTTAGAGGTTTACCCCACCCCCACCCCTTCAAAGTGTCATGGATTGACTCCACGGCACTTGAGATCAAACAACAATATTTTGTGCCAGTCAATTTCAATCTTTATCAAGACAATATCTCGTGTGATGTGATCACCATGAATGTGGGTCAAATCATATTAGGTAGGCCATGGTTGTTCGACAAAACTATCATCATTTACGATCAATCCAACATGTGTCAATTTGAGTATGAGGGAAAGCAAATTAAGTTATTGCCCTTGCGACTCAAGACTAGACAACCCAAACAGAGATCCACTTTGACGTTGATGCCAACTTCACCTTCCCCACCTCCCATTGCTATTGCTTCTCCCCTGCCTCTTACTTGTCTTGCATATCCTGCTCGCAAACTGCTTCCTCTCTTATTGCTGACATCATTCCACTATAGAGCATTTGAGTCTACATCCGCATTTGCATTACATAAACACGTGCACACACTTCACAAAGAGATCAGTGATGAAAATAAATAGAGCAATGTGAAGCCTACTTTACGAACTAAAAGTAGAAAATATTTAAAACTTTTAAAGTAGGCGATTATGTGATAGTTCGGATTTATCCGAAACAGTGTCCTTCGGGAACTGCTAAAATATTACATGTCCGCAGTGCTGGACCTTTCAAGATCTTAAATAAACTGAATTGCAATACTTATGTTATAGATTTTCCTAGAGATTATCACATTAGTTATACTTTTAATGTTAATGATTTAGTGGACTATAAGGGTTTTAATTGTAGCTCATTGATTGTTAAGCCCTCCCCTAAGCCATTCTCTGAGAGACCCCCGATTACCCCACTCCCAAATAATCATCCTATTAAAGCAGAAAAGGTTGATAAGTTTTTGAGGATGAGACTATCGCTACCAAAACTAGTGGAACTCACAGGTACGTAGACCGCTGTAAAGGTAAAGCACCGACTGTTGATTCACAATTAGACCAAGGAAATTTGCAATGGACTGATCCAGTAGAACAGTGAGCACTATTCCACCTGACTCGACGGAGTCGAGTCTTCTCTCACGCCGGGAGAATGATGCAGGATCCAGCCGTGGCGCGTGACCCGACGAAGACGAAGCCACGATGCCAGTTTGCTTGAGCAGCAAAAGAATTTCATGTATTTTTTCTTTATTTTAGTTTTAGTTAATAGTATTTTTTTCTTTATTTTTAGTATCACATCGGTTGTCGGTTGGGAACTCAGCTTTGTAAAGTCTATTTAAAGACTCTTGGTTTATATAGATGAATAATGAAGAATTTTGAATTAAGCTATACTCTGTGAGATTTGTTGTTATCTCCAAATTTTATTTAGGAATTATTTCTTGGTTTATTTCCCTCAAGCCCTAATCCTATAATTACTTTCTCCCCTCTTTTCTTCACAGCTGCCAGAACAACTCCCCCATCTATTTGATCTTTTCTCTCCTCTCTTTATCAAAGCCCATAGCATCTTCATCTCTCTCCCAATCACAGCCACACAGAGAACCAAGCAACCCCTTTCTTCCTCTCTAAATCTCTCTGTCCTCTCTCTCACCTGAGGACCACCAACACCAACAAACCTTCACCTCCCTTCTCTTTATTCTTAACGCGTCAATAGCCCAAGAACCCATCAACTGCCAAGCCTTCGTCATCAACGAGCAGCACAGTTTCGTCCACGCTCGCGCACAAGGCCCGAAAACTGAACCAAATCTAAGTCTGCTCCTGCTGTCTACCTCTCTGCTCGAACCCAAGGCGCCCCGCCTCCAGCCGCGCCTGAGCGTCGCACGTCCCGACGCCACCGAAAGTCGACGTTCCCTCTCTGAAGCCTCCCCTGTACGAGTTCATCCACCTCTCTTCCACAGAACCCATCACCTGCTAGCAAGAAGGAAAAGCATCCAAAGTGGGTTCAATTGAAGGAAAGTGCATTTGCACCGACCCAACCAAAGACCAAACTCAAAGAAAAGTGGGTGTAAGTTTCCTACCCGCGTGCTACAGGAACCCGACCCGCCTGCTACAGTAACAGATCCAGAATCAAAAACAGACCCGTTAAGAGCATCGGATTGGTTTTCAGTTCGTAATTCTCACATCCGGGCTCCAATTCAGGTAATCTTCATACCTTACGATCGTGGCGACGAGAGCTTCACATCAGTATCTACTAAAGGTTAGTGAGATCTATATAATCATCATTAGGTAATTTTCTTTACACGTTTTATTTATCTGTGGGTTCGATAATCATCTTTATTATTTTAATGATCTGATCTGCTGCCGCGAACATTGTGAGACTGAGAAAATTTGTTAAATCCTGTATTTACTGATCATAATATGATTATACAAGCTTTGACAACGTAGCAGAGTAATTGCATCAGTATATTTTTAGAATTAGAACAATACCACTGTGATTGCAATATTTTGTTAAAACCCATCTGCCTCGTTATTTGTTTTAACTATTTTCTTACCTAAGATCGTTTTGTTGGTGAAACGTAGTGAAATTTATTTTATCACTGATCTTTGATTCACGCTCATCTACATTTCACATCAGTATGTTGTGGTTAGTGTACCGTGTACCAGGGAGGATATACCAGTGTGATTTGAGATGCTCCTGAGATAAGTTAAGATGGTTTGATTAGGTTTAACCTTATTCATGAGCATGGGACGACACATTGATACCACATCTATAATACATGAAGTTTTAGTATGCTGATAACCTCATTTCTCATGCAAATGCTATATATGGTTGGTAAGAATTTAGCTAGAACTCGCTCAAAGTAATAAACTCGCTTGATGACGAACAAGAACACAACAAACAATCACAAACAATAAGATTTAAATTGTTCGACAATTTCCTACATCCACTGAGAGAGGGTAGGAGTTTTATTAATTTTAAGAAGGGAATTATAAAAATTATTCTTCTCTCTTTGGAGATCTCTCTCATAAGAGTACAAACCTTACCTTGAGGATTAGGCTTCACTTTTTGGATGATTTCAGGATTCACTATAATACTCTCTTTAGGGCTGTATATACTGACGTTTCACCTCCTTCTTTGAGTTACAATAGAAATCTTATTTCTACCATATAATTTCTTAGAGCTTGAATCCGAGCCATTCCTTTAATTCGCCATGAGCCTGAGCAAAACCAATCCGAGTCGAACTTGCCTTAATTCCAACCTGTATGCAATATGGATTTGAACCAAACTTCCTCTCAGATTGGTAGCTTGCCAGCATCTTCTCATGTTCGACTTTTGGTCAAATCGAACCCGAAAATGGTCTCGCATGAATCAAGTTTCATTGATTCCTTCCGGCTTGTGTATCAAGGACAATTAAAACCTTTCATGGTCAATATTTGGCCAATGTCACAACTTTTCACCCAGCATGTTATTTGTGTTAAACCATATATATATGAGAGATAGACTTGGGTACATGTGAAAGGATTCAAGCCCGAATCCTTCCCACGACATTCAATTATAAGATCCACTCTATTGAAGTTGATCTACATTGTTTAAAATAATAAAAAACCAAAAATTAAGTGTTTTGAATACAATTTACTCATCCATCAAGCAGACGCAAAATAGACAGCCAAAAATAGCATTTTACTTATATCTGTAACTTCAGACATATAAATTCTCGATCGGACCATTTGATCATGATCTAAACATTTAAAAAACCTCACATACCAATTTTTATCAAATTTTAAATATTATACACTGTTAAACTAACCAACTCACTATTTCAGTCATTCATTTTGCACCTACCTGATGGATGGGCAAAAACTATTCAAAACAATTGATTTTTAATTTTTAGTTATTATAAACAATGTAGATCAACTTCAGTGGAGTGGATCTCGTATTTGAATATCTTGAGATTGAGTTTGAGTGGAAAGTATTCGGACTCGAATCCTTTCGCATGTACCTAAGTCTATATACACACACAGATATATATATATATATGTGTGTATATATAATCTCCTTCATTAACAATTTGAATGCAATCCATATTTCTAACAATCTCCACCTCGGCTTGTTTCAAACAAGCTCATCTCGAAGTCAAACCTTCATGCCTTGCATTTCCTTGATTTTCTAGCTCTCCTGTCTCCACCTTCACGGCCTCCACATGAGGCCAATTGGCGCTCTCAATTCTTGAGTACTTGAATGAAGTTTAAGGATTCCTTGAACTTCTCCATAGGAACTGATTTCTTCAAAATACTTTTCAGTTTCTTTACCGTACCAATCGAAGCATCACCTGTCACTTTGCTACCGATCATTTTGTACAAGTTGCTTGTATGCCGCAATCCTTTGATGGCAACTGTGACTCCCTTATCATATTGACAGTTATACCATCTCCTGAAAATATCCATCCTGCAGTTCCCAATACTCCAAGAGAAATCAGGTTCTTCTTTACATCCGGAACGTGTCTCACGTTCGTCAAGGTTCACACCTTCTCATCAAATATCTCCAACTTGATACTGCCAATATAACGGTCTTGCATGCAGCATCATTTTCCATTAGGACTATTCCTCCATTGTAGTCTTTATAGGTGTGAAACCAACTCTTCGGGCACATGATATAAGAGCAAACAGAGTCAAGGAGCCAATCATTGGAGTGTTGACCTTTCGTGGAGGATATTAGCACATCACACGATCCATTTGTCTCCTCTGTTATACAAACTTGACTTGGATGTTTCTCCTTGTTGCTTGACTTCTTTCACTTGCCAACCATGCTTTATAATTTCTACAGTCCTTTGTGTGCCCCAACTTCTTGCAAAAGTAGCATCCATCGTTATGGTTGTCTTGATCAAAAGATGAGGATTGAGATTCAGATCTTGATTTCCTTCCTCCTTGGTTTCATGACATCCCTCTTTCCTTAGCTACCAAACCTAATGATGCATCCCCTCCTCCAGATTCGGTCTCTTCATAATCTCATTACTCAAAAGAGTAGCTTTGACCTCCTCTATCTCAAGTGCTTGTCTTTCATATAACATGGTGGTTACTATGTGGTTGTATGACGGTGGGAGAGAAGCAAGAAGTTTATCCTCTTTTTCCATTTTTACTTTTAGACACAGTAAAACACTAACTATTTTATTTTGTTGAAGATATCCATGTGTTTAAGGAGGGGGGTGTACCTTCCTTCATGCAGAGATTGTATAGTTGCTTCTTGATATAAAGCTTGTGAGAAAAGCTCTTAGTCGTATAGAGGCTTTCTAGTTTTCAACCATAATCCCATCGTAGAAGTCTCGTCCATGACATTGTACATCACCTCATCCGTCGAGCAATGCTTGATAGTGCCTACCACCTTAACATCTGTATCTTCCTAGTCTTCATAGGTTACGTCATGGGGTTTGTTTCTTGTCGTGTATTACCTTGAGCAATCCTTCTTTCACTAGAAGTGTCTTTACTATTCTTAGTCACAAGGAAAATTTCCTTTAGCGTTGAACTTCTCCACATCGAACATTGTTTCTGTTGTCACCTTATTCGCCATAACTTGAAGGGCAAAAACTCAAACTTTTCTCGAGCAAATCAATGATCCCTTGTATGCGCAAGAGAACCCCAACCCAATAATCGTCGAATACCAATTGTTAGAACTCGCTCAGGGTAATGAGCTCGCTTAATGACGAACAATCAAAATAGTAAGATTTGCATGGTTCGGCACTAGGAGAGGGAATGAGGTTTATTAATTTTAAGAAGGGGATTACAAGAATTATTTTGTTCTCTTTGGAGATCTCTCACAAGAATACAAGCCTTACCTTGAGGGATTGGCTTCACTTTTGGATGATTTCAGGATTTCATTATAATACTCTCTTTAGGGGCGTATACATAGACCTTTCACCTTCTTTGAGTTACAAAAGAAATCCTACTATAACTTCTATCTTAGAGCTTGAACCTAAGCCAGTCCTTTAATTCTCCATGACCCTGTAGCAAAACCAATCCGAGCCCAGTTTGATGTTGCAACTCATATTTATACTTTTAGAGCATCAAAGGAAAATTTGCGAAAGAGAATCTTCACTCCTATCCTTGAAATACATTTCTTTTCTATGGAAGCGGATCTCATCCATGAAATACATTGAGATTCCACTTGTAAATCTCCAAAGATTGGTTGGGATTTATTGCGCTATAAATTCCATCATTTTGCATAGAGGATCCTTCTTGGTGTGACCACCACATTTTATAGCCCCTTGTAGAGAGATGTGTCTCACCTATAAAGAAAGCTTTGTAGAAGACTAGGAGTCTAGGACTGTTGCCGCTGAATCAAGGCAAGTGCTTGCATTTGACCAAAGTGAGGTATAATGGTGTCACTCCATCATGAATGAGGTCATAAAATGTTGCTTCCATTTGTAAAGTTTGCAGTTGTTATGAGTTGATCACCATCCCAAAGTGTAATCAAGATAACGTGAAAAATCATGAAGTGTGCAAGGGATTTAGGGTGTGGACGTAGGCCACGGAATTTGCCCAAATCATGATAAATTTCCTTCTTTTTTGAGTTTTCTCTCTCTAGTTCTATCTTGACTCTTTATCCTTTTCTATACTAAGGTTGTTCATTTGGCCGCAACTGTTTTAATTGATAGTTATCTTGCACATTGACTTTTAAAATTCTATAAACCCTTCATTGGCATAGTGATTTCAATTACAAGAAACACAAATAATCAATAAAATACCAAATAGCCCAGAACTAAACTGAATGGAAAAAAGAAGAGTAAAGAGCTCGGATCAATGCAAATGCACAATCAAATCCAATATGGAGTACCCATATGAATCCAATAACACCAAAAGGAACCAACTTTCAAGGAACCAAAATTGCTAATTATACCCACAAAAAGGAACAAATTTAGATGATGGGTAAGGGGGAAGTGGGTGAAAGATCTCACAGTTGCACGAGACGGTGAACGGGGCGCCGACGGGAAGAGCCACTTGGTGTTTTTGAACTCTGGCGAGGTGAAGAGGGTCCTGATGGGTTCGTTGGCGGGCCCGGAGTCGCCCAGCCCGTGAAGCCAGAGGACGAAGCTGCGGGCCGCCATTGGGCTTGGAGCGAGAGGAGAGAGACGAGGGGTTTGGCGATGGACGAGAGAGGTGAGGAGCGCGGTGGCGGTGAGCGTGAGGACGAGGACGGCGATGGATTTAAGGAATAGTGGAAATGACTGAAAGTTCATTAGTTGCTCTCACTGGGGCATTATGATTTTCTTTTCCTTTTGTTATGTGATCATCGTGCATTATACCAGGAAATACAGAAGTACCAAGGGTTTTTTTTGATATTGCGTCCTCAATTTCCTTCTTCGTTCTAGAAAACACCCTAGTGTATGTGACCTCTTTCTTAGTTGTACCTGACAATCACCAGAGAGCAAAGTCAGAGCATGATTAGCGGTCACAGTGAATAGAATTAAATTTATTCAAATATGTCCGTGAGGTAAGATTCAAACCGCAGGACCTATGGGCGAGCGGAACTCTAACAACCTAAGGTCTAGCCGGATGACCACATGCAGGAGACATCTTATATTAGTTGATAACCTATTTATATTTGGAGAGATGGCTCAGTAGATGCGGGTGAATTTAAGATGGTCGTCTCTCGAATATTCTCTCTAAGTATGGAGAACAAGTTAGTTAATCTGAATCCAGCATCTTCTTTAGAGCAAAAAGTTCTTGATACTTCGCTCATTGGGTGTAGTCTCATTGTGATTTGTTTTTTTGAACTAAAAGTGATCGCATTTCTCAGAGAACAAGGAATTCCTCCTTCCAATCCGGCAAGGTCAACTCTGCTGATGGGTATCTTGTGACGCAAGCAAAGAAATCAGGATGCTAATTAGAACATGTACTTGTAGTATCTGCCTTTATATTTGCTAAATATGCATAAGATCAAACAAAGAGCACTTGTTATGGCAATGCGGAGGAAGGATATACATGTTATCGCTACAATACGCCTTTGATTCATCTTTTGTAAAATCTCTATGTTAGGTTAAAATAAATGATTAATGTGTTGAGTGTATGCAGGGTGTGTGGATATGTTTAGAAAAATACATAAAAATGTGATGGTATAGAAATCTGATGCAGTCCCAGTCACCTCCGCCGGAGTCTCCTCTTGCTATGATGGTACCTGACGAAATCTCTAATTGCTATCAGTTATTTCAGCCATTTGGGTGCCAGTTATCGGTGGCGAAAAGGATAGTGAAGGAAGAAGATGAGCAACGAGTCATTGGATGGGGGGCTGGATTTTGAATGATAGTCATTGGATGTTGAGTTCGTGGCGGGTCGGGTTGCGAATCAGCTGAGAAGAAGCCATAAGCCCAAACCCATTTCTAACAGATTTGATTCCTGGGAATATTCTCTCCCCCTTCTCCAATTCAGCTCGACACTACAAGAGGAGAGTTCTGGGTAATTCTGAATCTAAGCTTGATTTTGAATCCCAATTATTCCAAATTAGAGTTGTAATGAGAGGGGACTCTCTCTGCAATCCAATATCAATCCAAATTCACTAATTTCCGCCATTCTTGTGTCTGTTCTCCTTGCTAACCCCCATTGCAGGTTGTAGATGGCGAGGATGGATGGTTATCAGCAGTCTCCGGCGGTTCTTCCGGTGGAGGTTGCATCAATGGTATCAGATCCAGTCGCCGCAGCTACATCGACACACGGCGACGGTCTCTGGGCTGATCAATTTCGCTCGATGAGACATGCTCGCGGATCTAGCCATCGGAACAGGCGACGGTCTGATCCATGGGATCTTGGAGATGGCGGTGGTTTTTAGGCTACCCTGAGGGTCGGGCTGATAGACCTGCGAGGTCCGGTGATGGCGAGCGGTGGCAAGCTGTACGCGGTGAACCTGAGAACAGATACTCAAAAAAAAAACAGAGGAATTTTTTGTGCTGCGAGAAGATGCAGTTTTTTTGGTTTTTTTTACTTCTCCTTTTATTATGCAAAAACAAAGAGAAAGAGGGCCTAAAAAATAGGATCGTGGCCACGCACAGCATGACCACGTCGCGCACGGCTTCCACAATCTGGGGCTCGTGCGCGCGGGAAAGAAAGGAAACAAACTTAGCTAATTAAGTTGAAAAGGTCAAGGCTTAGCTAACAATTCTCCCCCTAAGCCTTGCTTTGCTTGATCTCGACGAGGCCAAGTCTGGAACGCAGCTGAATGAACCTCTCACGTTCGAGCGCCTTCGTCAAGATATCTGCCAGTTGATTGTTGGTGTCGATTGGCTCCACCCTCACCCTGTTCTCCTCGATACACTGCCTGATGAAGTGATACTTGGTGTCTATATGTTTGCTGCGATCGTGGAACATAGGGTTCTTGCTCAACTGGATCGCAGATTGATTGTCGATCTTCAGAGTGATTGCGCCGGTTTCTTCTTCTCCCCTGAGCTCGGCAAGGAGTCGTGCAGCCAAACACCCTGACATGTAGCCGTGGTGGCCGCAATGTACTCTGCCTCGCAGCTCGACAAGGCCACCACCTTCTGCTTCTGGGATTGCCAAGTGACCAGATTGCCGCCAAGGAAGAACAACACGCCAGTGGTGCTCTTGCGTGTATCAACATCTCCGGCAAGGTCGCTATCGCTGTAGCCGACCAAGTCACTGCCTCCTTTCTTCCTTCCATAGTGGCACCCGAAGTTCACCGTCCCTGCAACGTAGCGCAGCACGCGCTTGACGGCCACCAGATGCTCTGTTGTAGGCTTCTCCATGAACCTGCTGATGTACCCCACGGTATACGCGATGTCCGCCTTGTGTTCACCAGATAACGCAAGGCGCCCACGATTCTGCGATATTCAGTAGCATCTACGGCAGGGGCGGTGCTTGCCTTACTTAATTTCAGGCGGGACTCCATAGGAGTGTGGCTCGGGTTGCAGTCACTCAGGCCTGCTGCTGTCAGGATCTTCACCGCATAGGCTCCTTGGCTCACGGTGATGCCGTCGTTGTTCTGGACCACCTCCAGGCTGAGGTAGTAGCGCAGCAGTCCCAGATCCGCCATCTGGAACGTGGCCTTCATCTCCTCCTTGAACTGCTTGAGCTCGGAGTGGCTGCCGCCGGTGATGATGAGATCATCGACGTAGACGCCCACCACGAGCCGATGCTCGCCCGCCACGCATGTACACGGCATGCTCAGACTCGCTGCGCCGGAAACCGAGCGCCACCAACGACGCGTCCAGCTTGGCGTACCAGGCGCGTGGTGCTTGGCGAAGCCCATAGAGCGCCTTGGACAGGCGCAGCACCTTTTGCTCTTCGCCGGCGACGATGAAGCCCGGTGGCTGCGTGACGTAGACCACTTCCTGGAGTTCCCCATTGAGGAAGGCCGACTTGACGTCCATGTGATGGACCGGCCACCCCTCGCTTGCCGCGTGTGCCAGCAGGAGCCGAACAGACTCAAGCCGTGCCACCGGCGCGAAGACTTCATCAAAGTCGACGCCTTGTTGCTGCACGTAGCCTTTTGCCACAAGACGCGCATTGTGCTTGGTGACGACCCCGCTGCATCCTTCTTGGTCTTAAAAACCCACTTGAGGCCGATCGGGCGATGGTTCGCCAGTGTCTCGACCAGCTCCCATGTACCATTGGCCTCGATCGCTGTCATCTCGTCAAGCATCGCCTTCCGCCAACACTCGTACGCTTGAGCTTCTTGGAATGACGCCGGCTCGTCAGTGTTCACCATCAACAAATCCTCCCCAAGCTCCCGTCGTGCCAAACCTGGAATTGTCGCTGGCCCGATGACGTCCCCGATGCTGCGAAGCCGAAGGGGCGCGTCGTCGTGGTCCGCGTCGAGGTCGGGCGACACTGGTATGCCTGGTGCAGGGGACGCCGGCTGTATGCCTGGTGCAGGGGATGTCGCCGGTGTGCTCGCGCAGCGGCGCCGCCTGCTCCTCCTGGTGCGTGATCACCACCTCGGGATGACTCACGGTCACATAGTCGATGAAGAAGTCGCTGTCGACTTGGTCGCCGTCCCATTTCCACTTCGCCTCCTCGTCGAACACCACGTCGCGTGTGACGCACACACGCCTAGTCGCCGGGTCATAGGTGCGGTACGCCTTGGAGCCCGGCTCGTATCCGATGAAGATCGTCGGCTTGCTGCGGTCGTCGAGCTTCTTGAGGTGTCCGGTCGTCTTGACGTGTGCGACGCAGCCGAAAGTTCGCAGATGGTGCACCCCCGGCCTGCTGCCCGTCCACAGCTCGTACGGTGTCCTGCCCCCAGCTCCCTTGGTCGACGCGCGGTTCAGGATGTAGACCGTCGTTGTCACCGCTTCGCCCCAAAACTTGCCTGGGAGCCCCTTCGTCTTGAGCATGCTCCGCGCTGTGCCGACCACAGTCTGGTTCCTGCGCTCGACGACGCCATTTTGTTGCGGCGTGTATGGCGCCGTCAGCTCACGCCGGATGCCCAGCTCGGCGAAGTATTTGTTGAAGTTGCCCACCGTGAACTCTCCCCCGCGATCGGTACGCAGAGCACGCAGCTTCTTCCCGCTCTTACGCTCAGCTGCCGCCTGGATTCGCTGGATCGCCGCCGGCGCGGCATCCTTTGTGGGAAGCAAGGCCACCCACATGTACCGGCTGTAGTCATCGACGAGAAGAAGGAAGTAGCGGTTACCGCTCGGTGTTGCCGGGGTGATTAGGCCGCAGAGGTCACCGTGCACCAGCTCGAGCACCTCCGTCGAGCGTCTCTGTGCTTGGTGCGGGAACGGGGAACGCCGGTGCTTGCCGGCCAGGCATGCCTCGCACACCTGCTCAACCTGCGACAAGAGCGGCAGCCCGCGAACAAGCTCCTCTCGCCCCATCTTGCGCAGTGCGGCGAAGTTGATGTGGCCGAATCGGGTGTGCCAGCGCCACGCATCCTCGCCGGCGACCGCGTTCAGGCAGACTGGCCGTGCGATGTCGATGTCGCGCACGTACAGCCTGCCCGGACTGCGATGGATCTTGGCCAGCAGCCGCATGTGCTCGTCGCGGACACGCATCACGCCGTCCTGCACAAGGATCTGGAGTCCGGCCTCGTCCAGCTGCCCGTAGCTGATGATGTTGGCGGTGAGGCGCGGGATGTAGTAGACGTTGGCGAGGGTGCGATGTTCGCCATTCTTGCATGCGAAGAGGACCGTGCCGCATCCCTCGATGCGAACGACAGAGCCGTCACCGAACTTGACGGAGCCGGTCACACCAGTGTCGAGGTCGGAGAAGGCGGCCTTGGAGCCCGTCATGTGGTTTGACGCTCCAGTGTCGAAATCCATTTCTTGGAGCTGCTCTCTTCATTACCGTGGACGGCATACGCCTTTTCTTCCATCAGCACCACATGATGAATGGGTGCCAGTGGCAAGGGAGTCGCGGGCTCCATTGGTGAGGTTGGAGCTAGAGTGCTTGAAGATGACAGCTCCAATGCACATGATGAGATGAGCAGTTGCTTGCTCAGTTCCGAGGATGCTTGTCCACTTGTGGATGGTGGTACCTGCGTACATGAGCATGGCATTATTGCCGGGGTCGTCGACGAGTTGTCGTCGTTGTGGACGAGGAGGAGGCTCGGCTCATCGTCCTCAGCCACATGGGTCTGCTCCTGCCGGGTTTGTTCCTGCAGTCCTTGGCCCAATGGCCAATCTTGCCGCAACTGTGGCACTTGTCTCCATTTCGGCCCGGCGGTGGCTTGTAGCCGTCCCCGCCGTCGCCATTTAAGCTCCCCCTTCTTCCGGATTTACCGCCTCTTCCACCGCGACCGCGCTTGCCATGCCCGCCGGAACCGACGCCACGGCGAGAGCTTGCCGCCTCCTTCTGCTTGTACCTCTCTAGCCACTGTTCCTTCGTGAGATACAGTTTGTCGCTGTCCCGACCGTTGACAGGGCCGATGTCGTCTTCGGCTGCTTTGAGGCGGCCGGTGATCTCCTCTACAGACAGGTCATCCACATCAAGTAAAGTTTCTATGAAAAGAACAAGCTGCTTGTACCTCGAGCAAGCGACTCGGAGATACTTGTCGACGATCTTGGACTTGGGCTCGGGATCGCCCAGGGTTGCCAGCTCGTTGGTGAGGTTGTTGAGGCGCATAGCGAAATCCTCCACGGACTCCCCATCACGGAACGCGAGCAGCTCGTACTCGCGCCGCAGCTTCTGCGTGGTTGCCTTGCGGACTCGGTCGTCGCCGATCCGCATGGTCTTGAGGCAGTCCCACGCCTCCTTCGCCGACTCCTTGGTCGCGAGCGTGGAGAGCATATCCACCGGCACGGCGCTGCAGATCGCGTCGAGCGCCATCCGATCCACTTGGAACTCGGCGTCGCCGACTTCGACCGCGTCCCACAGCGAGCGTGCCTCCAGCTTGATCTTCATCAGCAGGGACCACTCGTTGTAATTTGTCTTGGTGAGAACGGGGTATTTGACCGGACCTGCCGGCACAACCTTCTCGATGACGCGCTCCACCACAACTTGCTCCTTCCCCCGCGGCTTGCGCGAAGGAGACCTTCCGCGTCGTTCACTCGGTGTAACCGAACGAGCCTCGCGTGATGCCATGTGCCCAGAGAGGCTCTGATACCACGTGATAGACCTGCGAGGTCCGGTGATGGCGAGCGGTGGCAAGCTGTACGCGGTGAACCTGAGAACAGATACTCAAAAAAAAACAGAGGAATTTTTTGTGCTGCGAGAAGATGCAGCTTTTTTTGGTTTTTTTTACTTCTCCTTTTATTATGCAAAAACAAAGAGAAAGAGGGCCTAAAAAATAGGATCGTGGCCACGCACAGCATGACCACGTCGCGCACGGCTTCCACAATCTGGGGCTCGTGCGGGCGGGAAAGAAAGGAAACAAACTTAGCTAATTAAGTTGAAAAGGTCAAGGCTTAGCTAACACAGGCGTCATCTTGATGAGCTCGAGGACGCCGGAGTCCCCTAACTGTCCATTATCTAGCTAGCTCTTCTTACACGAGGCCTAATTCGCGAGCGGAGATGAAGCCATGGGAAGCAGCACTCCGATCCGAAGCTCGGCGACAAGTTCAGGACATTTTTAGATATGTTCAATTATTCACGCTGCGAGAACTTCCAGTACTGGTGGCGATGAGATGCATGAAGTTGGATCTCGCTTCCTGGATGATCGGAGGGAAAGAGGTGCAAATCTTGAAGAACGTGATTTACAGGCCACCAAGAAGAAGATGTTGGGAATCATGGATGAAATGAGGGAATGTTTAAAGAGTGGCGCCGCAAGAATGCTACACGCAGAGCTGCAGAGTTGATGATGGTGAACCGTAGTCTTCTTGTGCTCTACCCACCGATGCCCACTGCTCGATCAAATCCCTAAGGTATAAACACTAAATGACTCTCTTCTTCCAAATCTGACTCTCCAATAGTTTGGGATGTCACTGATGAGGAGGTGGAGGATGATGAGAATTTGTTGGTTAATGATGATGGATTTAGTGAGGAAGGAGAATGAAGAAGAGGTAGAGTGTGATGCTAATGATTCAATGGAAGATTTAGAACCTAAGAACATTGAAGAAGCCTTGGCTGTTTGTAATGCCTAAATCCCGCGGGGACAGAAACATTACTGCGATGAATATACGCAGGGCGGAAATACCCTCATATATATACGCTAAGCATCAGTGCATGCAGGAATCAGAGTACGAAAACACAATAGTAATATACATTCTAACAATAATAGCACAAATACATAGCTATCACAGGGTGTGATACAATATTCCAAGAATATTAGATCATCAAGAAGCACAAAAGCATGAGATGTAATATAAAAAGTGTAACACCCCGTTCTTGGAATACGTACTTAGATACATATTCTAATTTTTTGATCATATTTTTTGATTTAATTTTTATATTTATTTTTGTTTTATAATTATTTGTGTGATTGCTTTGTATTAGATTCGGATTCGTGAACTCGGAGTCAGCCCTAGTTTAACCCGGGGACCCGATCCTAGTGTATTACTCAATTTGATCTTTTCAGTAGTCAGATTTGATTGATTTTAGTTTCAAACATCATTTTCTAATATTTTAGATTTTTCATGATTTTTTTGAAATTTTTCAGAATTATTTGCAAAATCTTCAAAACTTGTGTCGATCGGCATCGCTGACCGATTCCTGAATTTTTAGTTTTCAAATGGAGTTGAAATTTTAGAAATGACTTTCACATAACTTCTTAGAATCTCATTTTCTATCTAAATATATTTTTTGAGATTTTTCTGAATTTATCGAAAATTCACCGGTTTTGGTGTCGACCGATATCGTCAAAAAATTTCACGATTTTTAATTTGAAAACTAAATTGAATTTCTCGAATCTGATTTCACCAGGCATTTTAAAATAATATTTTCTATTTTTGAGAATTTTTTGGAGCATTTCTGAAATAGTCAATTTTTACCTGCATTAAAATAATATTTTCTTTTTCTTTTCCCTTCCTTTCTTCTCCACCTGCTCCCGTACCCTCCCCCATTCCCTGCCAATGAACCAGAGTTGCAGCAGCAACCCATTCTCCCCATCTCCAGCATACTCTCCCTCTCCCTCTCCCTCTCCCTCTCCCTTATTTATTTTCCATTTCTTTCTTTCTTTTCTTCTCCATTATTTCTTCTCTCCCACCAACACATCTCCTCTCTCTCTCCCTCCCTTGGCTCCATCATCGGCCAACGCCAGACCTGCCACCGGCGCCTCCCCTCGGCCATCTCCTCCACCAAGTTACCCCAAATCATCTCCCTTTCCAACTCCATCTCCAACAACAACTACTACTACTAACTCTAACGACATCACCATCTTCACCACCATCACCCTCTTCCCTCTCTTCCACCATGGCCGGCCACCACCACCACCACCTAGAGCCGGCCACCATCCCTCCAAGCTCCCCTCTTCTCTCCTCTACTTTCTTCCTCTTCATTTTCACTCCTCATTCTCTAATTTCACCAAAATCCATTACCACCATTTCCTTCTTCTTCTTCTTCAATTCACCATCAATCCACCTCCTCCTCCACTTCCAACACCCCAACCACTATCTCCTCCTCCTCCAACTCCCCAACACCACCACCTTCAACCAACACCAACACCATAACAACCACTATCTCCAACAACACCAACAACCACAACAACAACATCAACAACAAACCCAACCCCCACTCTACCTCCTCCACCCTAGGGGCGCCGCCGACCACCCCTTCTTGCCGGCCGCCCCTCCGGCAACGCCGGCGGCGGCGGCTCCACCAACTCCCCCTCTCCTTCTTCTTTTTTCCTTCTTTCCTTTTTTCTTTTCTTTCTTTCTTTCCTTCTTTCTTTTCCCTTATTTCCTCTTTTACCCCTCTCTTTTCCATCAAACTCTCTCCCTTATCCTCCCTTCTTTTCCAGCATACATGTAACACCCGCTCCCGGAATACGTACTTAGTTGCGTATTCAGATTTTTTGATCGTATTTTTCGATTTACTTCCTATATTTATTTTGTATTATGAATTATTTATATGATCGTTTTGTCTTGGATCAGGATTCGTAGACTCAGAGTCTGCTCTTCTCTGAACCAGGGACCCGATCCTAGTGTATTACTCAATTTGGTCTTTCTGGTATTCCGATTTGACCGATTTCAGTTTTAAACATCATTTCCCAATATTTTAGATTTTCTATGATTTTCTGGAATTTTCCTGAATTAAATGGAAAATCTTCAAAACCAGTGTCGACCAGCACCGCTGACCGATTCCTGGATTTTTAATTTACAAATGGAGTCAAATTTTGAGAAACCGCTTTCCCATATTTTCTTAGAATAATATTTTCTATCTTAATATATTTTTTGGGAATTTTCAGAATTTATCAGATTTCTGCCAGATTAGGTGTCGACCGATATTGGCGGCCGATTCCAGGATTTTTAATTTAAAAACTATAAAGAATTTCTTGAAATGGATTTCACCATGATTCTTAGAATAATATTCTTGATTTTTTAGAATTTTTGCGGGTCGTTCCGAGATACTTGATTTTCAGACGATTTTGGTATTTTTCCGAAAGTTTTCCGCATCCGCAACCGAATCCCGGGAATCCGCTACTCTAATTATTTTCACTTTTTCTTTCAAGAAAATATCTTCCTCTTTTCATTTTCTTTTCCTTTTTCCTTTTTCTTTCCTTCCTTTTCCTTCCACCAAATTCTCCAAACTTCTCTATTCTTCCATTATCTTCTACATTCTTCCTCCAAAAATATCTCCTTTCCTCCAAAAATATCTTCTCCAAAATATCCAACTCCTCTCCCATCACCATGGCCGGCCAAAGAGCCACCTCACCTCTCCATTTTTACAAAAAATCCCCTCCCTAAAACATTTTTACATCTCCTTCACAATTCCAAATCCTATATAAACCTTTCCTTCTCCTTTCAACTTCATTTTCTCTTCACCAACACCTTAACCACCACCAACTCCTCCTTCATCTCCACCACAACAACAACTACTACAACTTCTCCAACTTCCTACCTTCATCTTCTTCCTTCTCCATCTCCATTTAAAGCACCACAACTTCAACAACTCCACCAAAGCCTTCACCTTCTCCTTTACCTTCTCCAAAAATACCACCACCATCAAAACCCTCCACAAAACCACCATCCCATCACCACATCAAGATCCGGCCACCTCCTTTGGATCGGGGCCGAGCTCTTCTTCGTCGGTAATATCTCCGATGATAATTCCGGTAATCGTTCGCGATTATTCCGGTAATCATTACGGTGACGATTACAACGACAAACAACTAACATCACCATCACCTCTACTATTTTCCACCACCATCTTCACTTCCACCATCACTTTCACCATCACAACACCACCTCCATCTCCACTACTTCAACCTCCAAACATCACCTCTTTCACCTTCTTTTTCATTACTTCATCAAAATCCAACTCCTCCACCAAATAACACCACCACCAAAGCAAGCACCTTTCCCTTTCTCTCTCCCTCCTCCTCTCTGTATATTGCTGACGCGGATCTCACCCCCGCGTCCAGGCAACGCCTTAACGCGGATCTTCGCGTTCTTGGCATCTGTTTAAACGCGGCCTTCGCGTTCTTGTACCGACGCAACGCGGAGTCCATGCCCGCGTCTGTGTCCCTTTCATGTCTGCACGACGCGGAGCTAATGCCCGCGTCTGTGTTCTTCTCATGCTAACGCGACGCGGAACCCATGACCGCGTCTGCGTTCTTCTCGTATCCTGACTTGAATGCGGGTCTCGAACCCCGCGTTTGTGGCACCTTTGCGACGCGATTCTCGCGTCTGTGACTCCCGCGTCTGTGACTCCCGCGTCTCACTCTCAAAACCCGCGTCTCCTTGTGCACTCTCTCCTTCCATATACTTCTCTCTCTAGTTTTCCTCTCTCTTTCTCTCTCTAACTCTTTCTCTCTCCTCTTCACTTATTATATTTATGGCGCGTACGCGAGTTCCATGGATTTCAGAGTTTTCAGTTCTTCCGGAGATTTAGGCGAGTGTCCTCACTCTCGCCACCATTTGGGTTTCCCCGCTTTGTCGGGTCGACATGTATTTTATTCCATGTTGACATGTATTTTGTATTGGGCTGAGTCCCCGTATTTGTGTATGGCCGAGTGCCAATGACTGGACATGTATTGCTTTGTGACGAATGCTTGTATTAGGGTAGTTTAATTCTTGTACATATACCATCCTATATTGTATTTTACTGTTTTATACCATGCGTGGCCGACCCTTCGTGGTCGTTGGACTCTGGGTTTCTGCCCACTCCTGGGATGGCTAGTAGCCACCGAGAGTGCGCTTAAACCCCGAGCGTACTTGACCTCCGGACCCTTCAGCCTCCGGTCTTTCACTATCTCGAAAGGGAAGTGATTGGGATCGTCAGGTCTCTCCGTCCTTCAGCCTCCGGTCTCTCACTATCTCGAAAGGGAAGTGATTGGGACCGTCAGGTTCTTCAGCTCCGCCTGGTTATCATGATCAGCACTCAGCACTTTACCACTAGAATCGTCTAGGCGAGAGGCTGCCGGATTTTCTACTCGCACCTTAAGCCGAGTTGTCCCGGTAACCTTGCCAGACGCTCCAGTGTTAAATACTGTTTGCTATCTGTGCCTCCAGCTTGCTCAGCACTACTCTATCATCATGCCACGTATTTACCTGATATGTTAACACTTGCTATGCCATTACTCATACCTGTCATTTACATGCTACTATTTAACACCTGTTAGTATCACCTGTCAACTGAGGTGTTATCACCTGACACCAAACATGCTACTACTTGGCAAGGCCCCTTGTTATGACATGACTTGCCATCCGGACTAATATCAATCTCTTGACTTGATTGGTCACCTGCCAAATATCATCCTCCTGTCATGCTATCACTTGACACCCGGCATGATATACTTGACCTGTGATTATCTCATTTACGGGAATACTACACTTGTTATCCTGCATTACATGCAGTGACTTGAATCTTATACTTGTTATCCTGTATTATATATACAGTGACCTGAATTTATAGTACTCATGTACTCCTGAATTCCTGATCATGTCTTGTACCTGCTATTCCCGTAAATTTGATAACTACCTAATAAACCATAAAACTGGACAACTTACATTGGGTCGGGGGAAACTTGCGGCTATCAATACATGTTCATGTTTACAGTGGTATTAGGCATGTTGTGCAACTAAAACTTCCGGTCTGACCTGTAGCCTCCAGGGGACCGAGGGGAGAGCTGGCTCCCTCCTTCCTGGTACCATCTTGATAAGGGCATCCATAAGACCCTCCTGAATCGCCTTGCGGTAGGTTCCGTCACCAAGCAACGAAACATCCTGGGCCGCGGTCCCGGGTATGCACGGGACCCATTGTAAACATTGTTCGTTGATACCCCCGTTGGTTTCCAATAACAACATTGCTTTACTCAGATGTGGATATATGTGTGCTGGGATGCTAGTTCACATATCTAGACATCAGGGTAAGACAAGTAATAATAATAATAAAAGATGCCAACTATGGATCCGTTGTATGCTTTACCGAGCTTACTTCTATTGGGTTTTACATCGGATTTCTAGTTTTATGATTATTATCATATTCGCTGCTCATACCCTGCTTTATTCCTTGTGTTCCATTCCATCAGTCTCATGTTCCTATCTTACCATACCATGAGTACTTCCTGCTTGATATTACTTGTTATATATCTACCTGCCTATACATGCTTATGCTCACGACACGGTTTTCAATGCATGATTATGATTCGGTTTTATCGATACACTTGTACTTATCTCAGCACGCCATCTGGCTTTTGTATCACCACTCGCCTGGGGAGTTCTATCTGACTCCCCTGGATTCTCATGTCCAGGTCATGGAGCTTGGAGCGTGTGGATTCCCCCAGTTGTTGATCAGCGTGGCGCAGCGGTAGCATGGATCTCCAGCAGACCATCTGAAGCTCTATCCTTCCAGGCCCCCTGTGTGCCTCTCGAGTTTTCCTTTTGTAAACTCGTGAGTGCCTTTTGTACTGTTCATACTTGTACATCCTTTGTATTCTCGCATTTGCGCCATGTTGGTGATGTAATATTATTGTAATATTTGTCACCTCTGGTGATAACTTTGCAATTGTACTCATGTGTTGGAATGTATAATGCACCATTTGTTTCTATACTCTGATTCTTGCATGTACTGATGCTTAGTGTATATACGTGAGGGTATTTTTGACCTGCGTATATACGTTGCATTAACGTCTCCGTACCCGCCGGGATCGGGGCGTTACAGGATGGTATCAGAGCCTAGGCTCTCGCATCCTCAGTACGTCCAGACGGCAAATTAATGGTAAAGAAATTTGCAACTGGAATGCATGAGTCCTGGTTATACAGTCCAACTACAAGTACAGAGTTATCTATTCATTCTTGATCATCCTTCCTTTGATTCCTAATCCCTTCCATCTTTCCCCTGTTTTGGTTTTTCGAAGCCTTTATACCAACTTAAGATATGAATAGACTAGAGAAGTAGCGGCTGGTTCTGAATGAAGCGATTATATGATCTCTTTGGCCAACTCTTTAAGTTCGGGTATTCTCAGGATTGATCCTAATCGCGTTATCTTTAAGGAGTCAATAGTCGAAATTCTCTACGGATATTCTACATTCTCGGCTATATCTTTCAGAGTGATTGATGCCTGGTATTCAGAATTCTCAATTATCGGTCTTCTTTATTATGCTCATGACTATCAGGGTTTCCTATATCTTCAGTATTCTGGCTTATTCTCGGTGGGCTATCAAGTATCCAACTCTATTGCAAAGTAACGACATCAGATCAGTATTATTTGGTACCGTTCAAAAACTTATACAGCCAGAGGTGCAGAAGATATCTATATTCTGATTACTGTTTCGTCAACTTGAGAGCCCTACCTATAGTACTTCATATCTTGAATGGTATAAATTTCACCCATGTCCCCTTTGTGTTCATTTTACCCCTTATCGAAATTGCGAGGACACAATTTTTTGTAAGGTGGATGGAATGCAACACCCCGCTCCCGGAATACGTACTTAGTTGCGTATTCAGATTTTTCGATCATATTTTTCGATTTACTTCCTATATTTATTTTGTATTATGAATTATTTATATGATCGTTTTGTCTTGGATCAGGATTCGTGGACTCAGAGTCTGCTCTTCTCTGAACCAGGGACCCGATCCTAGTGTATTACTCAATTTGGTCTTTCTGGTATTCCGATTTGACCGATTTCAGTTTTAAACATCATTTCCCAATATTTTAGATTTTCTATGATTTTCTGGAATTTTCCTGAATTAAATGGAAAATCTTCAAAACCAGTGTCGACCAGCACCGCTGACCGATTCCTGGATTTTTAATTTACAAATGGAGTCAAATTTTGAGAAACCACTTTCTCATATTTTCTTAGAATAATATTTTCTCTCTTAATATATTTTTTGGGAATTTTCAGAATTTATCAGATTTCTGCCAGATTAGGTGTCGACCGATATTGGCGGCCGATTCCAAGATTTTTAATTTAAAAACTATAAAGAATTTCTTGAAATGGATTTCACCATGATTCTTAGAATAATATTCTTGATTTTTGAGAATTTTTGCGGGTCGTTCCGAGATACTTGATTTTCGGACGATTTCGGTATTTTTCCGAAAGTTTTCCGCATCCGCAACCGAATTCCGGGAATCCGCTACTCTAATTATTTTCAATTTTTCTTTCAAGAAAATATCTTCCTCTTTTCAATTTTCTTTTCCTTTTCCTTTTTCTTTCCTTCCTTTTCCTTCCACCAAATTCTCCAAACTTCTCCATTCTTCCATTATCTTCTACATTCTTCCTCCAAAAATATCTCCTTTCCTCCTAAAATATCTTCTCCAAAATATCCAACTCCTCTCCCATCACCATGGCCGGCCAAAGAGCCACCTCACCTCTCCATTTTTACAAAAAACCCCCTCCCTAAAACATTTTTACATCTCCTTCACAATTCCAAATCCTATATAAACCTTTTCCTTCTCCTTTCAACTTCATTTTCTCTTCACCAACACCTTAACCACCACCAACTCCTCCTTCATCTCCACCACAACAACAACTACTACAACTTCTCCAACTTCCTACCTTCATCTTCTTCCTCCTCCATCTCCATTTAAAGCACCACAACTTCAACAACTCCACCAAAGCCTTCACCTTCTCTTTTACCTTCTCCAAAAATACCACCACCATCAAAACCCTCCACAAAACCACCACCCCATCACCACATCAAGAGCCGGCCACCTCCTTTGGATTGGGGCCGAGCTCTTCTTCGTCGGTAATATCTCCGATGATTATTCCGGTAATCGTTCGCGATTATTCCGGTAATCATTACGGTGACGATTACAACGACAAACAACTAACATCACCATCACCTCTACTATTTTCCACCACCATCTTCACTTCCACCATCACTTTCTCCATCTCCACTACTTCAACCTCCAAACATCACCTCCTTCACCTTCTTTTTCATTACTCTATCAAAATCCAACTCCTCCACCAAATAACACCACCACCAAAGCAAGCACCTTTCCCTTTCTCTCTCCCTCCTCCTCTCTGTATATTGCTAACGCGGATCTCACCCCCGCGTCCAGGCAACGCCTTAACGCGGATCTTTACGTTCTTGGCATCTGTTTAAACGCGGCCTTCGCGTTCTTGTACCGACGCAACGCGGAGTCCATGCCCGCGTCTGTGTCCCTTTCATGTCTGCACGACGCGGAGCTAATGCCCGCGTCTGTGTTCTTCTCATGCTAACGCGACGCGGATCCCATGACCGCGTCCGCGTTCTTCTCGTATCCTGACTTGAACGCGAGTCTCGAACCCCCCGTTTGTGGCACCTTTGCGACGCGATTCCCGCGTCTGTGACTCCCGCGTCTGCGACTCCCGCGTCTCACTCTCAAAACCCGCGTCTCCCTGTGCACTCTCTCCTTCCATATACTTCTCTCTCTCGTTTTCCTCTCTCTTTCTCTCTCTAACTCTTTCTCTCTCCTCTTCACCATTATATTTATGGCGCGTACGCGAGTTCCATGGATTTCAGAGTTTTCGGTTCTTCCGGAGATTTAGGCGAGTGCCCTCACTCTCGCCACCATTTGGGTTTCCCCGCTTTGTCGGGTCGACATGTATTTTATTCCATGTTGACATGTATTTTGTATTGGGCTGAGTCCCTGTATTTGTGTATGGCCGAGTGCCAATGACTGGACATGTATTGCTTTGTGACGAATGCTTGTATTAGGGTAGTTTAATTCTTGTATATATACCATGCCTATATTGTATTTTACTGTTTTATACCATGCGTGGCCGACCCTTCGTGGTCGTTGGATTCTGGGTTTCTGCCCACTCCTGGGATGGCTAGTAGCCACCGAGAGTGCGCTTAAACCCCGAGCGTACTTGACCTCCGGACCCTTCAGCCTCCGGTCTCTCACTATCTCGAAAGGGAAGTGATTGGGATCGTCAGGTCTCTCCGTCCTTCAGCCTCCGGTCTCTCACTATCTCGAAAGGGAAGTGCTTGGGACCGTCAGGTTCTTTAGCTCCGCCTGGTTATCATGATCAGCACTCAGCACTTTACCACTAGATTCGTCTAGGCGAGAGGCTGCCGGATTTTCTACTCGCACCTTAAGCCGAGTTGTCCCGGTAACCTTACCAGACGCTCCAGTGTTAAATACTGTTTGCTATCTGTGCCTCCAGCTTGCTCAGCTCCGCCTGGTTGTGCTCAGCTACTACTCTATCATCATGCCACGTATTTACTGATATGTTAACACTTGCTATGCCATTACTTCATACCTGTCATTTACATGCTACTATTTAACACCTGTTTGTATCACCTGTCAACTGAGGTGTTATCACCTGACACCAAACATGCTACTACTTGGCAAGGCCCCTTGTTATGACATGACTTGCCATCTGGACTAATATCAATCTCTTGACTTGATTGGTCACCTGCCAAATATCATCCTCCTGTCATGCTATCACTTGACACCGGACATGATATACTTGACCTGTGATTATCTCATTTACGGGAATACTACACTTGTTATCCTGCATTACATGCAGTGACTTGAATCTTGTACTTGTTATCCTGTATTATATATACAGTGACCTGAATTTATAGTACTCATGTACTCCTGAATTCCTGATCATGTCTTGTACCTGCTATTCCCGTAAATTTGATAACTACCTAATAAACCATGAAACTGGACAACTTACATTGGGTCGGGGGAAACTTGCGGCTATCAATACATGTTCATATTTACAGTGGTATTAGATATGTTGTGCAACTAAAACTTCCGGTCTGACCTGTGGGCCTCCAGGGGACCGAGGGGAGAGCTGGCTCCCTCCTTCCTGGTACCATCTTGATAAGGGCATCCATAAGACCCTCCTGAATCGCCTTGCGGTAGGTTCCGTCACCAAGCAATGGAACATCCTGGGCCGTGGTCCCGGGTATGCACGGAACCCACTGTAAATATTGTTCGTTGATACCCCCGTTGGTTTCCAATAACAACCTTGCTTTACTCAGATGTGGATATATGTGTGCTGGGACGCTAGTTCACATATCTTGACATCAGGGTAAGACGAGTAATAATAATAATAAAAGATGCCAACTATGGATCCGTTGTATGCTTTACCGAGCTTACTTCTATTGGGTTTTACATCGGATTTCTGGTTTTATGATTATTATCATATTCGCTACTCATACCCTGCTTTATTCCTTGTGTTCCATTCCATCAGTCTCATGTTCCTATCTTACCATACCATGAGTACTTCCTGCTTGATATTACTTGTTATATATCTACCTGCCTATACATGCTTATGCTCAGGACACGGTTTTCAATGCATGATTATGATTCGGTTTTATCGATACACTTGTACTTATCTCAGCACGCCATCTGGCTTTTGTATCACCACTCGCCTGGGGAGTTCTATCTGACTCCCCTGGATTCTCATGTCCAGGTCATGGAGCTTGGAGCGTGTGGATTCCCCAGTTGTTGATCAGCGTGGCGCAGCGGTAGCATGGATCTCCAGCAGACCATCTGAAGCTCTATCCTTCCAGGCCCCCTGTGTGCCTCTCGAGTTTTCTTTTTGTAAACTCGTGAGTGCCTTTTGTACTGTTCATACTTGTACATCCTTTGTATTCTCGCATTTGCGCCATGTTGGTGATGTAATATTATTGTAATATTTGTCACCTCTGGTGATAACTTTGTAATTGTACTCATGTGTTGGAATGTATAATGCACCATTTGCTTCTGTACTCTGATTCTTGCCTGTACTGATGCTTAGTGTATATACGTGAGGGTATTTCTGACCTGCGTATATACGTTGCAGTAATGTCTCCGTACCCGCCGGGATCGGGGCGTTACAATACATAACCCCTCTTCTTTCTTTCTTTCTTTCTTTCTTCTTCTTTCTTTCTTTATTTCCTCTTTCCACTTTTCCTTTTTCCTCTTTTAAACACCTCCAAATACTCTCTCTCTAGTTCTCTCTTGTAGCCTCTCTCTAATTAATCTCTCTCTCTCTCCCCCCTTTCTCATTCTCTCTAATATATATATATATATATATATATATATATATATATATATATATATATATATATATATATATATATATATATATATATATATATATATATATATATATAATATTAATATATGAATAAGTGGCATGAACGTGTTTATGGTGTTCTGCGATTTTACGGTATTTTTCGGTGATTTTAGGCATGTACTTTTCTTCTGTTGCTTCATGCCTTACTAATTCTATTTTAGGGCTCGATATAAATTTAAGTGCTTTGATATCATCAATTCATATTTAGTAACTGCTACTCTACCTTTTATTGCATGATATATCGATATGTGGATATCTTGTTACTACCGTTACATGCCTAACAATTTCTACTCTAGCTTTTAATACATGATGCATCGTTATGCGATTTGATATATGATATGCGAGTGATTTTCTAAAATTAACATGTTATATGAATACCTGTTGACCATTATTATAATTCATTTAATTGGTATTACACTTGCATGGATATGCCTAGATACGCTTCCGCTTCGCTCAGCTTCGCATAACTAATTAAAAGATTAATTTATTGTTGTTATAGATATAGTTGTGAAGGGTTTGAAATGTTTAACTATATTATTTCCTGTATCATATTACATGACCACATGATTGCCTGACATATAATATTATGGCTCTGTATTGACTCACTTGATAACAACATGTTAATTACCTGACCCTGATATGTATATACTTGACACCTGATCCCTGACACTTGATATCTGACACTGGTACTTGACATGTTATCACTTGACACCTGATACCTGACACCTGATATCTGACACCTGACAATTGACATGCTATCACTTGATACTTGACATATGCTATCACCTGGTACTGACACATTTGACTTGATATTGTGACACTTGACCGGATACTATTACACCTGACGCATGTATTATATTGTATATTCATGATTATCTCTGTTAGGGGACCTTGACATGATTATTATACTGATACCAGACGTCTGGTATTCCTGAACTCCTGTATCCCCTGTACTCATGTCCCCTGCATTGTTACTCTTATTAATAGCACGGTCATACCGGCGTCCGGCAGATCATGCCTGGTATCGGGATGACGAGGATGTATCCCCACGATCATGCTAGCGTCCGGCGGATCCTGAATAGAACTAAGTGCCACACGGCGCAAAGTGCCACGCCACACACATGGTGAGGGTCACCTCTTGAATCTGTGGGGTCACCTCTAGAATATATTTCTCACACAGAACAAAGTGCCACATGGAGCAAAGTATCACACCACACACGTGGTGGGGGCCACCTCTTGAATCTGTGGGGGCCACCTCTTGAATCTTTGGGGCTACCTCCTCCCTCCTGCCTGTACCGCCTAGTGTTAGCGTGATAAGTATTCTCAATGCATATTAACACACACATACCAGTATAATAATAATGCCAGGAGCTTATGTTATTTGTTCTCTCCTTATTTGAATAATGGTGCCCGCAT
Organism: Agave tequilana; assembly: GCA_038442645.1. NCBI lineage: Eukaryota > Viridiplantae > Streptophyta > Magnoliopsida > Asparagales > Asparagaceae > Agave > Agave tequilana. The sequence continues at coordinate 47,503 of JAVJIF010009607.1, forward strand.
ATCGGAGTTCGGATGAGTTCTACTAGAAGTGCGGGCTCCAGCGTGAACTGTCGGTGTTGTGGGATGCCAGAGTGAAAGGTATAAGAATAATAAATGATACTCATGATTACTATTGGATAACTTAAATACAACATACTAATTTATCCATGCATATGACTTGCCCTATTATTATGGTTCAACAATTCATGTCGTATGACTTGAACTGGACATTCTGTTTTCTTATATATGATTCTATATTATTACGAGATTTCCTGATCTCTTGTTGACTTGTACCGGCATTACATGTTTATGTGTACCTATGCTCTCCATACTATTTTTTATGCACGTTTTCCGATTCAGATTTATTGAAATACATGTATTTACTTGATTTAGATTTACTGTCGTTCTTTTAATTTCCTTTGTGTTACTTGTCATTACCTGTACCTGTATGCCTGAACCACATCACTTGATCATGTACACATGTGACTGCCTGAGCACGCCAACTGGCTTTATCGTATGTACTCGCCGGGTTGCTTTCTGACAACCTTGGATTCTCATGTCCAGATCCTGGAGTCTGGACTGTGGCGGCCTTGCTGTAGTTATCAGAGTGCACAACAGTAGCGTGGATTAGCGGTTGCCTGTCCGGATCCTCTTTCTTCTAGCCTACCCTTGATCGGCTCGCGAGATTCTCATCTTGCTACTCGTGAGTACTTTCCCGTATTTCATATTGTACATTCAGCTTTTGCGCTTCTTGGTGATCTTATATTCTTAAGATATTGTATCATGCCATATGATAACTGTGTACTTGTGTTAATATTACTGGAATATATATTACCACTGTGCTTTCGTACTCTGATTCTTTCATGTACTGATGCTTAGCGTATATATGTGAGGATATTTCTGACTTACGTATATACATCGTAGTAACGTCTCCGTACCAGCAAGATCAGGCCGTTACAAAAAGACTGAAAATGCTCACGAGCAGCAAGATGAGAATCTCGCGTGCCGGTCAAGGGTTGGAAGAAAAGGGGCTCCGGACAGACAACCGCTAATCTACTCTTCCACTGTACATTCTGATCAACTACGATAAGGGCACCACGGTTCAGGCTCTTGAATCTGGACATGATGGTCCAGGGTTGTCAGAAAATAACCCAGCGAGTATGTAAGATGAAACCAATTACATGCTTAGGCAGTCATATGTATACATAATTAAGTGATGTGATTCAAGCATGCAGGTACAGGTAATGACCAGTAACATAAATGAAAATCAGAGAACGGTAGTAAATTCGAAATCAAGTAAGTACATGTGTATCGATAAATCTGAATCGGAAAATATGCATAGAAAATGGTGTCGAGAGTATAGGTACACATAGACATGCGAAGAGACATCAAGCATGCGATAAATATAAGTATAGACAAAATTATTTGTACAAGCTCAGATTATGGATTCATGAAATTGATACGTTGAGGGGATAATCCAAATAAGAAAACCCTCATATATATATATACTATATACCTCAAGTCACTATAGGCTGAGTGTATATAACCCGAGTTGCCTTCACAATAACAGAACAAGAAAACGGTATGGAAATCTGAAAATAAGCAAGTCAGGTGATTCAATACGGTAGCATAGATGTCATATGTAAGTGGCGAGCAGAATAATATATTGCATCACGGGTCTCACAAGTATAGATCAAGTATATCAGTAGTCAAATGTCAGTAGCATGTTATTATTATGTTATTAAGACTCGTCTGATTTGTATACTTCAGTATGCGTCCCTTTCCACATACCCCCGCATACAGACCGGAGAGAAAGTTATTGAAAACTAATAGGGCTCGACGAATCATGTTTAGAATTGGTCCCGTACATGCCGGGACAATGTTCCAGGAGTATCCGATACTTAGCCAGACATAGCGCTAGGTACCGGGACTTACTATATGCCCGAACAGGACTTATTATACGACCGAATAGGAATAGGGTATCACCGCTCCCAAAGGAATAGGCCACGGGCTTATGGCACATCCGGCAGGAGATCAGGGGAGTAGGGGTGTCAGTACACCCAACGGAAACACCTGGTGGCCTCCAGGTAGAATCCCAAGTATTAATTGTACAACATTTGTATGGCCACCATGAACACAGAAACTATATCGGTACCATCAATTTTTTCCGTCCTGGTGTAAGTTAAGTACTTTATTACAGATTGTCTAGTGATAATATCCACAGTGTGTTCATAGTAATCCAATATCCATGATTAACCAATTACGGGGATCAACAGGAGTATACTATCAGGAGTATAATATTAGGGGTCTCTCTGTTTTAGAGGTTCAAGAATACAGGAGTTCAGGAGTACCAGATGTCTGGTAGCAATATAATAATCATGTCAAGTCCCCGTAAAAGCGATAATAATGAATAACAATGTAATACAAGTTTCAGGTGTGATAGTATCCAGTCGGGTGTCACAATATCATGTCAAGTATATCAGTACCAAGTGATAACATGTCAAGTATCAACTGTCAGATATTAGGTGTATTTATCAAATATCCAATATCATGTGATAGCATATCAAGTGTCAGGTGTCAGATATCAGGTGTCATGTATCAGGTGTCAAGTATTAACATATCAGTGTCAGGTAATTAGAAGATCATGTGACATGATACAGAAAAACAATATAGCCAAATATTTCAAACTCTTCACAACCATATCAATAAGAATTATTATTATACTATTATTTATCTAGACGGAGTTAGTTAAGTTGGAGCAAGCTAGGCCATGTTAGCATAACGCTCGGTACACGACAGAGCTTGGCTTCTGGCGAGCTAGCGTACAACTTTAGACGCTAACGCGTTCAACGAGGCTACACTCATGGCGGAGCGAACTTATGAACCTCTGACTATCACACGCGGTGAAACTACACTCGAACGAGTCTAGCTATAAAGTGCTGAGCCCTAAGCTCTCCTCCCGGCGGAGTTATGAGAAATTCGGAGATTAAATGGGTACCTACACAAACGTCAGTACAACACATGCATATAAATAATAGTACATGTCAAACATGAAATAACAGTACTTGCAATAACAACCAACATATATTCACAAAGCATGTATAATATTAGAAAAATGCTCGCAAATCATGTATTAAGCAATATAACATGTGTCAAGTCGCATAACATGTATCATGAATTAAATATTAGAAAAACACAGCCCAACATAAAATACAGTACTCATTCAAATACCAGAAAGGAGTACTCACTCAAATACCGAAAAAGAATACACGCTCAAATACCAAAAAAGAGTACTCGCCTAAATCTTTGGAAGACGCCATAAAATCTAAAAATCCCAAGAACACCAGCATACCACCAATCCATATCAATATATATATATATATATATATATATATATATATATATATATATATATTTTTAAGAGAGAATAATAAAGAGGAGAGAGAGTGAATTGCATGAGAGAGGGAGAATAAGAGAGAGGATAGAGAGACAAAAGAAGGGGGAGAGAGATGTGAGAAAGTGAGAGAGAGAGAGAGAGAGAGAGAGAGTGTGTATGCTGGAAAGGGAAAAAGAAAACAGAGAATAGAAAAGAAGGAAGAGAAAAGAAAAGAGAAAGAAAAAAAGAAAGAAAGAAAGGAGAACAAAAAAGGGAAAGAGAGGGAAGTTGGCCGGCGGCCATGGGGCAGCACCGCCGGCGGCCAGGGGGGTGTGGCGGCCCCCAGGGAGGAGGAGAAGGTAGGGGGAATTGGTGGTGTTGTTGTTGGTTCTTGTTGTAGTTGTTGGTGGGGTTGTTTGTTAGAGGGGTTGAAGAAGGTGGTGTTGTAGATGGTGATTGTTTGAACACATATATTGCATAAATATTATTACATTCCCACATATATTCTATAATGAATATTGCAAATAACTTGTCTTAATGTCCTAATTCATGCTGGGTATGATAGGGAGAAGATAATCATGAAATTTATCCAACTAAATTCAAAAGTTCAAAAGAAAGTGGATTGATTCAAATTTAAAGATTCTAGAAGCTATCTTATCTGAAAACTGGACATATCAGATAAGATAATATCATCTAATTTTAAGAAAAAATGGATTGTTTAAAAACCCTATCGGTTTTGCTGAAGATAAATGGATACCTTATCAATTCTAGAAGACAAACTGAAAATCCAAGAGGATAAATGGATAGAGAGAAGATCAATGGATGAGATGAAGCAATTTAGATTCAGATTCAGGCTGGATATAGTTTAGCATTTTAATCATAACTTTCGCTATCGAAACTCAAATCTGATAATTCAAGATGCTATAGAAAGATGACTTAAAGACTACAATTCTTCTACTGATCACTCTTTCCAATTCTATCATTTGATTAGTGATATTCAGTAATCAACATGCTAATAAGTTACAGATCAGAATTGAATTTCTGGATAAATCAAATCAAGTTTGGAGATAAGGGAAGAACTCAAATTCAGAAATATCCAGCTCTTTTTATCTTCATGTGCTTTCTATCCCTCTTATTTTCTCCTATAAATACCCGCATACCTCGAAGACAGAAAGGGCTTCATCTCAGAGAGAGCTTTAATTTAGGTTTTTCTTTTCTTCTTCAATGTAATTTTTATTTTTTTTATAACTTAGGTTAGAGAGAGTTACATGATTAAAAGAGAGGAAGAGTTATTGTAGAGTGACACTATTGTAATCCTTTCTCAAGAAGCTGATATTGAAGGTGACAATCAATGGAGGTTTTTCACTTTCTCTTATTGTGCTCGATCTCGCAGAAGCCCTGCTTTCTTTATTCTTTTCTATTTTCTTTGCTTTACTTCAGTTGAGGTAAGTCTTTGTTATGATTCAACAGTAAAGGTAAGTACTCTTTTTGTTTTCTTTTTTAGTTCATTAGTTTAGAGTTATAATTCTCTTTTTTTTAGTCTTTCCTTTTTTTTATAAATAAAAAAACAACACCACAATCTCTTCTTCTACCATCTTCTTCTTAAATTAACATAATAATTTTATTTTCTTTTTATAAAATTGAGAAGATAAATATCAATTAGTTTATTAAAAGAGAGAAACTTACACAACGCTTCGATCGCTGTCCCTCCCTGTGGATCATGAACCGTTAGCCCTAGGCTACACGGTAGAATTGAGGACCTAGCACTATTCTAAATTTCTGTATTTTTTGTGCAGGTTTGGCTCAATCATAATTTTGGTGCCGTTGCCGGAGAGGGACGGTAAATTTTCTTTATTTTTAATTTAATTTAACGAATTAATCCCTTTTTCTTCTTTATTTTGATGTACATGGGCTAATTACAGAAAACTAGGAGCTGTAGTGGACATATTGCTACTCTGTGCCTCTGTCTAAGAAGGCAGAGCATTAGAGCGCACAACTATGGTGAACTACTAACTGTACTCTCTTACAGGCTGCTTTTCAGAGATTAGCTCTCTGCAGTTATTAGTTTATCTGTTTAACTCACTCTGCACATTGTTGCTTTGTAAATGCTAAAAATCGTTTAGACTCTTGCATCTTAGGGCATCTGTCTATTTCGTTTTCTTTACATTACTGTTGAAGAGTGCTGGAGTAAAGGTATGTGTGCATTGCATATAGTTTAGGAAACATATTTTGAGTGATTAATATTACTTGAATGTTACTTTTGCTTTATACCTGCACTAAAAAGACTAAGGGCATCCTTAAATAAGATAAGATGGGAAAGTCATTACCCTTCCTTAGCCCAAAAATCATCTCCTCACTCACTAACCCAGCCTAACATAAAATTGAGTAGACGTTGGCCCTAGGGACATCTCAGACTTAAATAGGGATTGACCTAAGGGAAAAGTTGTTAGAAGCTGACTCTTGCCAAATCGGTGTCTAAGGTTGGGGACTGAGGGGCGAAACCCCGAAGGCTGGTGGTTTGGCATAATTAGGCCTGTTGCTTAGGCACGGATACCTCCCACCAATCTTGTCCCTACCTGACCAATTAACTTGTGGTCCGGTTCTGCAATATACCTCTTGTGGATAATTAACAGTTAGGAGTCGTCTAGATTTAAGCTCTGCCCTAACATAGGCTAGATTTTTCTTTATTTTCTTATTTATTTATTTGTTTGTTTTTGTTTGTTCTTATGAAAACAAATTATAATTACAATTATTCTGATTATAACTCAAATCCATATTTCACCCCAACCTCTTTCAATTCGGATATTACCAACCCGACATTACATAACTCTAATCAACCAAGTATGCCAGATTGGTCTTATCCGAATCAATATATGTCCCAATCCCAGTACTATGAACAAGAATGGGACAATCATCACCACTCTTTACCGAGACAGTGGGGATATAACTCCCCCTAGTCTTACTATCAACAACCTTACCAGCAAACAGTTTCATATAATCCATACCAAGACCAACCTATAGAAGAGAAATCTTATTTAGAAAAGATATTTGAAGCCTTCCTTGAGTCCACACGACAAGTACAAATCATAACGAATTCAATTCTCCCAAACAATTCTCAGATCCAAGATCCTTACTCTAATTTCCAAGTCCAACCACAACTAGAAGAACTTGTTGACTTAGAAAAGAATATGAAATTCATGATTCAATCTCAAAATGATTGTATTCAATCCCAAACGAATTGTCTCAAATCTTTTAATAGGCTAGAAGCAAAAGTGAGTCATTTGGTCAACACAATTAATGATAGGAATGAGAAAACTCTACCTAACACATTTTCAACCATTCCTGATTCTCCTAGCCATATTGATGAAGAGTCATGGTATCTTGGAGATTTTAATCAAGATTCAATTTCATCACATAATTTTGAACCTGACCATGATCAACCCATTGATAAATTGATAAGCTTTGATTTTAATGAGATTGAACTTAAAGATGAATGTGACACCGATTCTCAATATTGTGATTCAGTTTCACTTTTTTAATCTATATTGACTCTGGTATCCTTACCTGATTCGGACCTAATTTCGAAGCCAACACTGATTCCTATCACTATAGAGCTTGAACATGAACCACTTATTTTAGATAGTCACATTCTATTATTGGGAAATGAATGTGAACTTCAATTCTATGATTTGGATCAAACTCATGAACCAACTCCTACTCTCGAATCTAAACTTGATTTAAGTTTTATTCCCGAGTCTGTATCGGTTCCCATTCCCTTCATTGTTGAGCCCAAATCATCCATTCTACAAAATCACATTCCATTGGACTAAGGTTTAGATCAATATGACTCCATGATGTACCCCTAGATTGGTCATATAACCGGAAAAAATTTCATGTTAGGATCTTGCATAATCCTATTCATATTGGGGAGTATAAAAATGCTAATAAGAAAGAGGTCCTGAAAGGTGAGTTTCATGAAAATCCACAGTATCTAGATTAGGCAGAAATGCTTGGCCCAGTAAGACCACCACCGGAACCACCACCTTGAGGTAACAATTTTTCCTTCTTTCTCCTTTTTCATGTATTATTGCATTTCATTCATACATTGAGGACAATGTATGAGATAGGTGTGGGGGAGGGTCTACTAACATACTAACTTTACTAATTTAAAAAAAATCATTTCTTTAAAACTTTTTGAAAATGGAAATTAATATTTTGAATTATTTTTGTAAGAAATTAAGTTAATTTTAAGAAATAAGAGGATCATAATTAGGGTTTCTTACTTGGTCAAAATAAAATTATTTGTTTGATTATGAGATTAGGAAGAAAAATTGGAAAAGTAATTTAGTTTTGATTTTTACCTTGATGAAATATGCATACTTTATTCACTTACACACTTAGGGTTCTAAAACAAAGATTCTTATGCCTTAAATAAAAACTATATATACATATATCAAAAGAAAAAAAATCTTCTGATTAAGCTGGGTATTTGTGCCTCATAAAGCATAAGTACTCACGCCTAAAAGCAGTTCATATAAATAAAAATCCTTAGTTTTGTGGCTTTATTTGCTCGAGTCCTAAGTCCTTGAGGTGCTTTCTCACCCGGTGCCCTAAAATTGTCTGGTTTGGGAGTCACTGACTTAGGCTCGTTACATGGGCGAATTAGAAAACCTAATAGAGCTAAGGGACATTACCGCCATAAATTAAAAAAAAGAAAAGAAAATAATAAGACATAAGAGTTAGAGTTGAAGAATTCTAAGCCAAATTTTCACGGTCACAAGATGCATATGACTTAGGATTAAATAATAGACCAGATGAGAAATACAATTTTAATCCTTACCTTGATTGAAAATAAGTTTTTGAATAAAGACTAAGTTTAGGAATGACTAAGTTTTGATAATCTTATGACTTATAGATTACTTAAAATTTTATATTAATACTTCAAATATTTTTTTCTTTCAAAATACGTTTTCAAAAAAAGTACTAACAATTCATTTCTTTTTCTTTATGGATTTTGTGGATGCAATCCACTAAAAACCCTCACGAGACAAAACTCGTCCTCTAGGGGTAACCTAGAGATTTAACGACTTATTGCACGTGCTAAGTGTAACCATGATTTCTACGAAAGTTACTTAGATTTGGTTAGTTTAGTTTTTTTTTTCTCTTTATTTTGCTTGAGGACGAGTAAAAGATAAGTGTGGGGGTGTGTTTGGATACATATATTACATAAATATTATTTTATTCCTACATATATTCTATAATGAATATTGCAAATAACTTGTCTTAATATCCTAATTCATGCAGAGTATGATAGGGAGAAGATAATCATGAAATTTATCCAATTAAATTCAAAAGTTCAAAAGAAAGGGGATCGATTCAAATCTAAAGGTTCTAAAAGCTATCTTATCTAAAAATTGGATATATCAGATAAGATAATATCATCTAATTTCAAAAAAAAATGGATTATTTAAAAATCCTATCATTTTTGCTGAAGATAAATGGATATCTTATCAATTCTAGAAGACAAACTAAAAATCCAAGAGAATAAATGGATAGAGAGAAGATCAACGAATGAGATGAAGTAATTTAGATTCAGATTCAGGCTGGATATAGTTTAGTATTTTAATCATAACTTTCGCTATCGAAACTCAAATCTGATGATTCAAGATGTTATAGAAAGAAGACTTAAAGACTATAATTCTTCTGTTGATCACTCTTTCTAATTCTATCATTTAATTAGTAATATTCAGTAATCAACAAGCCAATAAGTTACAGATCAGAATTGAATTTCTAGATAAATCAAATCAAGTTTGGAGATATGGGGAGAATTCAGATTCAGAAATATCCAGCTCTTCCTATCATACTCTTTCTATCCCTCTTGTTTTCTACTATAAATACCCTCATACCTCGAAAGCAGAAAGGGCACATCTCAGAAAGAGCTTTAGTTTAGGTTTTTCTTTTTCTTCAATGTAATTTTTATTTTTCTTTATAGCTTAGAAAGAGTTACATGATTAAAAGAGAGGAAGAGTTATTGTAAAGTGACACTATTATAATCCTTTCTCAAGAAACTGATATTGAAGGTGACAATCAATGGAGGTTTTCCACTTTTCCTCATTGTGCTCGATCTCGCCGAAGCTTTGCTTTCTTTATTCTTTTCTATTTGCTTTGCTTTACTTCATGCTGAGGTAAGTCTTTATTATGATTCAACGGTAGAGGTAAGTAATCTTTTTGTTTTCTTTTTCAGTTCATTAGTTTAGAGTTATAATTCTCTTTTTTTTATAAATAAAACAACACCACCACAATCTCTTCTTCTACCATCTCCTTCTTAACTTAACATAATAATTTTATTTTATTTTTATAAAATTGAGAAGATAAATATTAATTAATTTCGATAAATTAACAAAGAGAAACTTACACAACGCTTCCATCTTTGTCCCTCCCTGTGGATCACGACCCGTTAGCCATAGACTACACGGTAGAACTGAGGACTTAGCACTATTCTAAATTTCTGTATTTTTTGTGCAGGTTTGGCTCGATCAGTGATGGTGTTGGAGAGGAGATTGTGGGGGATAGGAGGTGGTGAGAGTTGGATGGTCGCTGGAGAACGGCTCGCCAGAGGTGACGGCCGGAGTAGTGGTAGTGGTGATGGTGTTTGTGGTGGTGATGAGAGAGTGGATGGTAATGTAGTTATGATTGTTGAAGATGGGGATGGTGATGGAGAGGTGGTAATGAATGGTGATGATGGTGGAGAGTGGTGATGGAGAGAGAGGATGGAGGTGAAAATTGTGGAGGAGGGCAGTTGGTTTGGGGGTGTGAAGTGGGAGGAGGAGGTGATGGTGGGGTTGTATGGGGATTGTAATGAAAGAAGTGGAGGTGGAGGATGGAGATGGTAAACGAAGTGGTGGTAGTTGTGGAGGAGAGGGGAGGGCTGATGGCCGGCCCTAGGTGGTGGTGGTGGCCAGCCATGGTGGAAGAGGAGAGAAGAAGATGGTGGTGTTGATGTTGAAGTAGTAGTTGTTGTTGTTGGAGATGGAGGTGATGAAGAAGGAGATGGGGGAGGTTGCTTGCGTGGTTGGTGGAGGAGATGGCCGGCAGCGGCAAGGGTGGCCGGCGGTGGTGTTGGTGACAGCCGGAGAGAGGGGGAAATTAGGGAGAGAGGAGACTGAAGAAGAGAATGGGTGAGAGAAAGATGTTTGTTTTTTGTTTTTTGTGTTTTGTTTTAAAAGAAAAAGGAGAGAGTGATGGGATGGGGAGTGGTAATGAAATAATGGGGTTGATGGGGAATGGGAGCAAGTCAGCCACGTGGGGGCCAGGGGAAAATTCAAAGAAGAAAGGGAAAGAAAGAAAGAAAGAAAAGAAAGGAAAACACCGATATAATAATATTATTTAAATAGGGTAAAAATTGTCTGTTTCAGAAATATTCTAAAAAATCTCAAAAATAGAAAATATTATTTTAAAATACATGGTGAAATTAGATTCAAGGAATTCAATCCGATTTTCAAATAAAAAAAAAATCCTGAAATCAACCTGCGATACTGGTTGACACCAAAATCGATCGAGTTTCAAATAATTTAGAAAAATATCAAAAAATGTGTTTAGATAGCAAATGAAATTTTATGAAGTAATGTGAAAGCTATTTCTAGAAATTTAACTATATTTGTAAATTAAAAATCTTGGAATCGGTCGGTGATACCGATCGACACGGGCTTTGAAGATTTTGCAAATTAATTCGGAAAAAATTTCAGATTATCATGAAAAATCTAAAATATTGGAAAACAGTATCTGAACTGAAATCGATCAAATCAGATTATCAGAAAGCTTAAATCAGGTAGTACACAGGTATTGGGTCCTCGGTTCAGACCAGGGCTGACTCCAGTCCACGAGTTCGGATCTAATATAAAACAATAGCATGAATAAACATAAAGCAAAAAAAAATATAGGGAGAAAATAAAAAATATGATTAAAAATCAGAATACGTATCTAAATACTATTCCGAGAACGGGGTGTTACACTGTTGGTGATGGTGATATGAAAGCTGAGAACGAGGCGAATGACGAAGGTGTTCAACCAAATGCCAAAGATATGAGGCCAGTGGAAAGAATTCAGGCTCAAGAAAAATCGTCTCTGCAAGTGTTTGCAGACAGTCAGCTAGAGAATCTCTACAACTTGGAATTGTCTCTTGAGCTAGGATCAGCTGATTAGGTGATGTCTCATAAAATGCCTATATGGGATGAGTATGAAGATGATGAAGCTGAAGAGTCAGGGTGTAACACCACGTTCTCAGAATATGTACTTAGATACGTATTCTAATTTTTGATCGTATTTTTATTTTCTCCCTGTATTTATTTTTGTTTTATGATTATTTATGCGATTGTTTTGCTTTGGATCCAGATTCTTAGACTCAGAGTCAGCTCGAGTCTGAATCAGGGACCCGATACTAGCTTACTGTCTGATTTGACTTTTCTAATAGTTCGATTTGACTAATTTTACTTTCAGATACTATTTTTCAATATTTTAGATTTTTCATGATTTTCTGAAATTTTTCCAAATTAATTCGCAAAATCTTCAAAACCAGTGTTGATCGGTATCGCCGACCAATTTCCGGATTTTTAATTTTTAAACGGAGTTGAATTTCTAAAAAGACTTTCACGTTACTTCTTAGAATCTCATTTTCCATCTAAATGCATTTTTAAAGATTTTCTGAATTTATCAAAATTCGACCAGATTTGGTGTCGGACTGGTATCACTTGTTGATTTCAGGATTTTTAATTTGAAAATAGGTTGAATATCTTGAATCCGATTTCACCATGTACCTTAAAAAAATATTTTCTATTTTTAAATATTTTTGGAAACATTTCCGAAAAAGTCAACTCTTACCCGATTTAAATAATATTGTTATTTTTCATTTCTTTTCTTTTCTTACTTTTTCGTTCTCCTTTGCTTGATTCTCCTATTTTACTCTATTAAATTTATTAATTAATAATATATTTATTTATTATTTTTCCTTTTTCCTTTTCTTTTCCTTCTTTTTCTTTGCTTTTCTTTTATTTCTTTTTCTTTTCTTTTCCTCTTCTTCTCTTTCCTTCTTTTCCCTTACCTGCTCCCCATCTTCTCCCATCCCCTTGTGATAACAGCCTACACCCATCACCCCTTTCCCCCACTGTACCTTCCCCATTCTCGCTTCCCTTCTCCTTTCTTTTCCTTTATCGTTCTCTCTTTCTCTCATTCTCACTCACTCTACTCTCTCAATCTTCACTTTCCCTCTCTTCCACCAACTCCCTCCTCCTTCCCTTTGATCGGCCGTCGCCTGCTCCGCTGCCCTCCCCAGCGACCCGCGCATGCACCAAGCTCTGACGCCACCCCCGAAAACCCCCTTTTATCTCCTCCTTTCACCATACACCACCACTTTCTCCAATTTCACCAAAACCCACCTCCACCTCCTTCAATCACCAAATCCACCACCACCTCCACCCATATCTCTACCAATACCATCACCTCAACCCTCTCCTCCCCACTCTCCTCCACTTCTACCACCCAATCCATGTCCACAAACACCCCCAACAACCATCACCACCTACAACTCCACTACCACCTTTAACAACAACAACAACAACAACAACACTCCTTCCCCACTCCTCCACCTGGGCCCAGCCGTCGCCGGGCCTCCCGGCTGTTCCGCCCTTCCCTCCGTCAGTGCCGTCCCCTGGCCACTGACTGACCCCTCCTTCCTTCTTTCTCTTCTTTTCTCTTCTCTCTTCCTTTCTTTCTCTTTTCTTTTCTCCCTTCTTTTTCTCTTCTCTGTTTTCTTTTCTTCTTTCCTTTCACCCTCTCCTTTGTCTAGTCTCTCTCATTCTCTCTATCTCATTTTCTCTCTATCTCCATGCGCGTGCAGGTGTTCATGGATCTTCCAGTTTTTTGCTCAGTGACGCGTGACTTTAGGCGAGTACTACACTCTGTTTATTGCGAGTACTCTTTTTCGGTATTTGGGCGAGTACTCTTTTTCGGTATTTGGGCTAGAATTCTTTTTGGTATTTGAGCGAGTACTCTTTTTTGGTATTTGGGGAGTATTCTGAGTACTCTTATTCTGGTAAAGGGGCGAGTACTCCTTTTCGGTATTTGGGCCAGTACTATATTTTACGTTGGGCGAGTGTTTTCTACAGTTGTTACATATTTGGTGAATGCTATTTTGGTGTTTAATTCATGATACATGTTATATTACTTGATACATGATATGGGAGTGATTTTCTAATATTATACATGCTTTGCTAATACCAGTTGGTTGTTATTGTAAGTACAGTTATTTCATGCTTGGCGTATATTGTTATTTATATACATGTGTTGTACTAACATTTGTGCAGGTACCTATTAACTTTCGGATTTCATATAGCTCCGCCGAAAGGCGAGCTTAGCGCTCAACACTTTACAGCTAGACCCATTCGAGTGTGGCTTCGCTATGTCTGATAGTCGGACATTCATATGCCGCTTCGCCACGTGCGTTTAGCTTCACCGTGAGTGTGGCTTCGTCACGTGCGTTAGCCGGGTATTTATACACTGCTTCTCCATGTACGTCTAACTTCACCGTGAGTGTGGCTTCGCCATGTGCATTAGCCTGATGTTCATAAATCCGCTCTGATGCGAGTGTAGCCTTGTCGAACGCGTTAGAGTTTAGAGCTGTACGCTAGCTCCGCCAGGAGCCAAGCTTCGCCGTGTACCGAGCTTTATGCTAACACACCTACCTTGCTCTAGCTTAACTATCCCCGTCTGGATAATTAATAGTATAATTAATAGTTCTTATTGATATGATTGTGAAGAGTTTGAAATGTTTAATTATATTGTTCTCTTATATCATGTTACATGATCGGATGATTGCCTGACACATGATGTTGTGACTCTGTATTCAACTCGCCTAACACCGACATGTTAATTACCTGACACTTGATATCTGACACCTGATACTTGACATGCTATCACTTGACACCTGATACCTGGCACTTGATATCTGATACCTGACACTTGACATGCTATCACCGATACATGACACTTACTACTTGGTACTGATACACTTGACGTGATGTTGCGACACCTGACTTGATACTATCACGCCTGACTGATTATATTGCCTATTCATGATTATTATTTCTACGAGGACTTGACATGATTATTATACTGCTACTAGACATCTGGTACTCATGAACTCCTGTACTCTTGAACCCTTGAAACATGGAGACTCTTGATATTATACTCCTGATACTATACTCCCGTTGATCCTCGTAAACTGATCATCATGAAATAATCCATAATAACTGAAAAACTTACACTAGGATGGGAGAAACTGATGGATACCAATATAGTTTCCGTGTTTATGGTGGCCATATAAATGTTGTACAACTAATACTTGGGATTCTATCTGGAGGCCACCAGGTATTTCCATGGGGTGTATTGGCATTCCTACTCCCCTGATCTCCTGTCGGATGTGCCATAAGCCCTTGGGCCTATTCCTATGGGAGCGGTGACATCTTATTCCTATTCGGACGTACAATAAGTCCCGGTACCTAACGACACAGTCCAGCTCAATACTGGATACTCCTGGACCATTATCCCGAGCATGCACGGGACCCATTCTAAATGTGGTTTATCGAGCCTCATCAATTTTCAATAACTTACTCTTTGGTTGTATGCGGAGGTATATGGAATGGAACGCATACCGATGTATACAAATCAGACGAGTCTTAATAACATAATAATAACATGCTACTGACATCTGACTAGTGATACACTTGATCTATACTTGTGAGGCCTGTGACACAATACATTATCCTGTCCGCCACTTACACATGACATTTATGCTACTGTGTTGAATCACTTGACTTGCTTATTTTCAGGTTTTCATACCATTTTCTTATTCTGTTATTGTGAAGGCAACTTGGGTGTACAAACTTACCCTATGGTGACTTGAGGTATATGGTATATATATGAGGGTTTCTTTTTTTGGATTATCCCCTCGACATATCAATCTCATGAATCCATAATCTGGGCTTATACAACTAATGTAACGCCCTACTCCCGCAGATACGGAGATATTATGGCGACAGATATATGCAAAGTGAAAATACCTCTATGTATATACGCTAAGCCTCAATACAGAAAAATAAACACAATATACACAATAGTTCCAGCATAAATAAGTACAAGAATAACTGCAAAATGGGTCAATGATCATAATAGATTTAGAAATAAGGATAAATAAGAAAATAAAAACAAATAACAAAGATACCTATGAATCGGAAAGGGTTGTGATCTCAAGATAATGTCTCGGAAAATACCAAGTTCTACGAAATCTCTGAGCTCTAATCTGGGCACGAAACCGATGGTCATCAGAAAGCGACCTAATGAGTGAAAAAAATTGAGGGAGTAATATATATTATAGTAATACAATCACGATAATAATATATAATCCATGCTTAAATACTAGTGATACAACATAATGATTATAACAATCGGGAGGAATATACAAGTATTCATATTTTAACATCATCAATACCTAGCATGTTATAACAATATCATTACCACAATAGTATCCAATTTATATCATTACTATCAGTTTATATGTCCAGGCTGTGCTACCAAAAATAATTGAAAAATCACTTTTGAGGATTACGTTACTACAGTCAATAGAGTTATACCAGTTATATATTATTCTCAATATACGTAATATGATACGGTATTAAGTGTTCTTAATTACATCAGTATGTATAAATAACATGTAGCAAGTTTTAATTACTTGATATTTCTTGTTTAACCTAATAATAATAGTAGCATAATGGTGTCATGATGAATATGAACATGTAGATATGAAATATTCAGAATAACTATACTACAGTATTGTGATTATACAGTAACAGTGTCTATAGGGTATACATGAAATAGAATACTTAGAATGTAGAGTATACATTTACATGAATAGTACGTCACCACATAAAGTGTCACCGGTATCAGAAAGTGTAATAAGTTATGCAGGTGACATGATAGTGGATAAAATATCAGGAATAATAACAAGTACGACTGAATAGTAATATACATGTATCGGGCAAGTCATGTTATTTATATAATAATACCAATCAGTACTGCCTGGTATTTTAATCAATCTCTTCTAGTGTCCCATATCACTGGCAGTTCATAGCAGAGCCTGCACTTCGGCCGAACCCATCCGGACATAGCATACGGGTACCATGATCAGAACGAGAGAGTGATCAAATAATAAGCGTTCCTGTCGTCATCATTGTTTATACTATTTCATTGTATCAATTGAAACTCAATGGTCAAGGAGCTCTTGTCAGATGGGTGTATTCCGTGCATACCTAGGACAACGGTCTTAAACAAACCCTGACTGAGACCAGGGTTACCCGCTAAAGCAGGAGCAAGAAATTCAATGAGCTATATACAGTTGGTAGCCAGCACTACCGTCCCCTGCAGTAGGTTAAATATGAATCTATAACATCCACCTAATAAGACCTAGTCAATCGTCAAGCCTGCCCCATCCCCATGTTATATTTATTATATTTAAACTACACAGTGTATCAAGAACTAGAACAGTGCATGGTACAAGTAATCTGATAATAGGACATGAGCTTTTGTTGATGTCATGAAACATGATAACGAAAAATGAGAAATAAGAGATGTGAAATTCTAGAGATGGCCCTCGTGGCTTAGATCCACGTGACACTTAGTTTCACACATCGCATATCAACAGCTCACATGTCCAGTAACAAAAATATCAATATCAGTTATGAGAAACAGTCATGTAACGGGAATACAAAAATATTCATGTAGCAATAATCCATGTAACATGAACAATGATCCATGCAATAGGAATACATAAACAATCAACACATGTATACTGGTGAATCTATGCAACAATGATATATGAATTGATATAACTGTGTACAGAGTATACATGTAGCGATGATACATATATATGAAATGATGGTATCCAGTGAAATAATGTATCCGTATTCAGTGGGACATGAATAAGAAATAATAGTGTCATGTATAACAATATATGTGTAACGGTGATACATGTACATGAAATAACAATGTTCACTGTAACAGGTATTTATATGAAATACTGTGTCTAATATACTAGAATATCTGTGTACCCATGATACAGGTACATGTAATAATGGTGTCCCCAATCATGATAACTCATGCTCGTACAGTGTCCAGTGTATCTGTGGTACATGAATATATAATAATAGTATAATAGAACCTCCGTGTAGTGGTGACAATATCAAAGTGATATAGTTAATATGAGCATGTGTAAATATATTACTATTTAGTTATAATAATTTCAGTATTATTAACCTGATTGATATCAAAAAGTAACTAAATACTATCATCTACATTACCATATTTCAGTTATCAATTTATTTACAATTTTGGATTATTTATCAACACCTTTTAATTACTCAATATATATATATATATATATATATATATATATATATATATATATATATATATAGCTACATCATTTATATTTCATATTAAATCAAGAAACAAAATAAATTATTATTTATTAAACATGTTTAAAGAGCAATCATGCATGTTCCAAATACAGTAATTTATCATTAATTATAATTTATTTAATAATGTTTATAGTGATTTACCATAACCATTTTTATTAATATAAAACAATTAATTTTATTCAACATGATAAAAATATAATTTATAAAATAAAAGTACTCACTTAGCTATTATGATGATGTAGCTAGTCTTTCTACGATTGCAGCGACTTGAGAATCGTCCAAATGGGACATCATATGCCCCAGATATTGCCCAAATACTAAAACATTAAAAAAATAGGTTAAAATGTAATTTATAATATTTTGAATGTAATAAAAATTTTAATAGGGGGTTTTATGTAAAATTACCTTTATTGGATTTAAAAGTGGGTTTGGGGTATTTATTGAGTCGAGTTTAGATCTAATACCTAATCCCAATAAACTTAAATGAAATGGGTTGGTGGGTTATTCGGTCTGGAATAAAAGGTAATAGGTAGCGGGTTCGGGTTTGAGTTAGATAATTGGGTTAACCAATAAAAAGAGGGGGGGAAGGAGGAAGCAGAGGAAGTGGATGCCGGTTGGCCTCGCCATCCTGCCATCACCGGCGGTTCCGCCAGGACGACGACGACAGTCTGGCCGCCGAAAATAGTAGGGGAGAAGAATGAAATGAGGTTGGGAGAGAGAGAAAGAGAGAAGAGGAAAAAGAGAGGAGGAAAGAAAGAGAAGAAGAAGAAGAAAAAGAAGAGAAGGAGGAGAAGAAAGGGGAAGCAGGAGAGAGGACTTGGGTAGCATGGTGGTGGCGCGGTTCGACCGGCCATGGTCGCCGGGCTGAGGCACGGATGAAGAGGGGTGGCAGGTGGCAGTTTAGGAGGAGACTGAGGGAGATAATTTAGAGGAGATTTAAAGAGAGAGAGAGAGAGAGTTTAGAGAAGAAAGATAAACTAAGGGAGAACGTAAGGTAGATTGGGAGAAAGAGTGATCAAGAAAGTGAAAGAAAGGAGGGGGATTAAGAGTGGCAGGGAAAGTCGGTGGAGACTATGGTGGCTTGGAGGAGAAGAAAAGGATGAAGATTGGAGGAGAAAGTAAAGAAAAGAAAAAACAAAAAGAATTATTTAATATTATTTTATTCGATAAAATTTGACTAGTCCAGAACTGTTCTCAAAAATTTTGTAAAAAAGCAAATATTACGCTGATAAGTAATGTGAAATCAGATTCAAGCAATTTTGTTTGTTTCCCAATTAAAAATCCTGAAATCTATCAGCGATACCAGTCGAACTAGTTCGGCCTGATTTTTGACTAATTCAGAAAAATCCCCAAAAGTACCTGTAACACCCCGTTCTAGAAATACGTAAGCAGATACATTTCTCGATTTTTTGATCATATCATTCAATTTTCTTCTAGTATTTATTTTTGATTTGTGATTACTTATATTATTTGGTATCGAATATGGATTCTCAGACCTAAAGTCAGTCTTGATCTGAACCGGGAACCCGATACCAGCGTACTGCCTAATTAAACCTTTCTGGTAGTCTAAATTTACCGATTTCAATTTCAAATACTGCTTTCCAATATTTTAGATTTTCATGATTTTCTGAAATTTTTCAGAATTATTCTACAAAATCTTCAAAACCGGTGTCGATTAGTGTTGCTGGCTGATTCCCAGATTTTTTAGTTTTTAAATGAAGTTAAATTTTTAAAAACAGTTTTCACATTACTTCTTAAAATCTTATTTTCTATCTAATTGCATTTTTTTGAGATTTTTCTAGATTTATCAAAATTTGACCGATTTTGTTGTCGACTGGTATCGCCGAAAGATTCCAAAATTTTTAATTTGAAAATTAGATTGAATTTCCTGAATCTAATTTCACCAAGCAACTTAAAATAATATTTTGTATTTTAAAATTTTTTAGGAACATTTCTGAAAAAGTCAAATTTTACCCTATTTAAATAATAATATTATTTTTCTTTTTTTTTTTCATGCTTTTTTCCTTCTCCATTCCTCTACTTGATACTCCTAGTATATCCCATTAATTAAATTATTTAATAATACATTTAATTACTAATTTTTCCAATTTTCTTTCCTTTTCTTCTCTTTCTTTTTCTTTTCTTTTCTTTCCTTTTTCTTTTCTTTTCTTTTCTTTTTCTTTTTTCTTCTTCTTTTCTTTCTCCTTCACCTGCTCCCGTCCTCCCCCGCCTCACTTGCCGACAGTAGCACCATTCCCCCCTCCTCCCCCATACTCCTCCTTCTCCCTCTCTTTCTTTTTCTTTCCTTTTTTCTTTCTTTTTTTCCTCCTCCTCATTTCTTCATCTCCTTCTTCATCTCTCCCACCAACACCAACTCTTCCCTCCCCTCCCCATAAACGGTGCCACCAGCACCTCCGGCGCCGCCGCCTCCCCCTAGCTGGCGCCGCCCCTGCCCCCAAGCTTCTCTCTTCTCTTCTCCGCTTCCCTCCTCTTCAATCACTTCTCCTTCTTCTCCAATTTTCTTAAAAACTCATCACCATTACTTTCCTTTTTCTCCAGAATTCACGATCAAATCCCTCAATTTCTCTACTCCCACCACCCAAACACCATGTCCACTTCCTCCTCCAACTCCCTACACCACCACAACTCCATCGACCACCACCACCATCGTCAACAACAACACCAACCACAACAGCCACATCAACAAAAACATCAACATTAACACAACACCCAAAACCCTCCACCTACCCTTCCTCCCTCGGGCCTAGGTCGCGCCGCCCCCCTCCGGCTGCGCCGCCGCCTCCTGTCCGCCGGCCGTGGCCAGAGCCGCCGACCACCACCACCCCTCCCCCTTCCCTCTTCTTTCTTTCTTTCTTTTCTTCTTTCTTTTTTTCCTTCTTTCCTCTTTTACCCCTCTTTCTTTTATTCCCTATCTACTCTCTCCTTTATTCCCTATTTACACACCTTAATTTCCAGCACAACTTCCCCCTTTCTTTCCTACAACTCCCTCTCTCTCCTCTCTCAATCTCTCGCTAATATATATATATATATATGTATATGTATATGTATATATATTATATGGATAGGAAGCGTGCCGTGGTGTTCATGGAATTTTCGATTATTTATCGGACTCGTGTGGTTTTAAGCGAGTACTTCACTTTATGTTGGCGAGTAACTCTTGTGTTTTTGGACGGGTACTTCCTTTGTGTTGTTTCATGCCTTACTAGTTCCATTTTAGGACTTGATGCATATTATACGAGTATCTTTTCTGGGATAGCGAGTGCTTTTCTCATATTGTTTAATGCGTTACATGCCTATATTGTTATTTATTTGTGATCGTTATCGTAACTCACTGAACTAGTATTATACTTGTGTTGGATGTGCCTAGATACGCTCCCGCTTCGCTTGGCTTCACTTAGCTAATTAATAAATTAATTTATTATTATAATAGAGATGGTTATGAAGAGTTTGAAATATTTAACTATATTGTCTCCTGTATCATTTTACATAACCGGATCATTGCCTGACATATAATATTGTGGCTGTTTCAACTTACTTGACACCGACATATTAAGTACCTGACACTGATACTTGACACATGATACCTGACACCTAATACTTGATACTTGATTGAGGCTAAACCTGCACACAAAATACGAAATTATAGAACTTAAGAAAAGAAGTGTGCAAGTGCTCAATTCTTCCGCTATAGCAAGTGGCTATGCGGGTCGTGATCCACAAGGAGGGTTTGCGATGGAAGCTTTACGGTTCTTTATTGAAATCGTTAAGAATAAAAGCGAAGGTTCTTCTCTGTTTTTACGTTAAGAAAAAGTGAAAGAATTATGTTATGTTAGAAGAGAATGAAAGATGAAGAAGGTGGAAAATCAGAAAATAATAAAAACGACTATGTACAATGAAGTGGAGAAGAAAGAGTTGGAGGAGATGGTTGGTGATCTATACTAAAGAAGTAAAAGAAAAGAGAGAAAAAAAAGTGTAGAAATACTTACCTAGGTTGAGTGATGACTTACCTGGAAACCGTTGCATGTTCTACCTTTACTTCGGAGGCGTTCAACGCATAGATCATAAGCTCGAGCTCAGTCCCCGTGCACATTATATCGTCAAGCCTAGCAAGAACGAAGTGATGCGGATCTTGGAAGAGGAGAACGTCTTCATGAACTATCGCTGGCTTTCGCGTAGCTTAGTTATACGTGCTTTGGTATTCACTTGTATACTCAACAACAACAACCAAGGTAAAGTAGAAGAGAAAGACGAAACAAAGAAAATACAAACATAAAAAGAACTTTTACCTTTATTAATTGTAGAGACAATGGAAGAAAGGAGGAGGGTACATCGTCGGTGTCACTCTCAACTTCAGCCTCTCTCTCTTACTTACATGAATCTTCTTTTACCCTAAGTTACATACAAATTACATAACAAGAAAAGAAGAACCTAAACTACAAAGAATTAAAACTAGGCTAAATCCTAATCTGCCTTCGCGTCCAATTTTAGCACAGAGAATGCCCTTTTATAGGCCAAAAACCCAACAACCAGGATCCCGGGGAGATCGGGGGAGCAAACGCTCCCCCTAACTCCCCAACAAAGCCGCGTTTCCGCGGCCACACCCTGTTGGTGGGTCTCTCCGGGGGTTTCTTCTGGCTTTATCCTTTGTTGGTTTTGTCGTTTGAGCTCCGGATTCTGACGAAATGGCCTTGGATTCTTGGCTTTAACCGATCGATTCTGAGAGGATTCTTCTCAACCGGTTTCAACCTCTTGATTTTTGCCCTGATTTTATGTGTACGAATTAACTCTGATTTAATTCAGAATTCTGGTGGGCTTTTGGGCTCATTTCTCTTCATCTCCTTAAGGATTGGACCTGCAAATAAATTAAACAAATAATTAGGACAATGCAGGCTTTTATTCTAAAATAAGTATGGAAATGTGACATTAAATATGCAACATTAGTGACCAATCACACCCCCATACCTATCTTTTGCTCGTCCTCGAGCAAAACAACTAAACTATACTAGAGATTATTAGACCGCTTTCGCAGGTCGCGCGATTGCACTGAGCATGTGCAACAAGCCGTTAAACCTCTAGGTTCCCCCTAGAGGACGAGTTTTGTCTCGTGAGGGTTTTCAGCGGATTGCACCCACAAAATCCATAAAGAAAGAGTAATAAAGAGTTAGTATTTTCGAAAAGCATTTTGAAAGAGAAAAATATTTGAAATATGATTGTAAATCTAAGCAATCTATAAGTTATAGGAAAGCCGAATTTTTCATTCCTAAACTTAGTCTCTATTCAAAAATTTGTTATCAATCAAAGTAAGGAGTCAAATTGTGCTTCTCATCTAGTCTATTACTTTACCCTAAGTCATATGCACCTTGTGAATGTGAAAATTTTGACTAAGGGTTCATTAACTCTAACTCTTATGCCTTATTTATTTTTATATATATACTTTTTTTTGTGGTATTATTCCTTAGTTTTATTAGGCTTTCTAATCTACCCATGTAATGAGCCTTTAATCGATGACTCCCAAACCAGACGGTCTTAGGGCACCAGGTGAGAAGACATCCCTAGGACTTAAGGACTCGAGCAAACAAGGCCACAAAACTAAGGATTTTATTATATGAACCTCTTTTAGGCGTGAATACTTATGCTTTATTAGGCACAAATACCCAACTTAATCAGAGGATTTTTCTTTTCAAACTTGTCTAATCATCTTTCGCATAAATACCAAGGCTTGCTTAGGCCAAAGCACCTAGCTAGTCAATAATTAGACCTTTTTTTTTCAAACTCATCTAATTATCTTTTGCCTAAATACTAGGCTTTCTTAGGCCAAAGCACCTAGCTAATCAATAATTAGATTTGTTTATATATATATATATATTTTATAAGGCATAAGAATCTTTGTTTTTGAACCCTAAGTGTGTAAGTGTATGAAGTGTGCATATTTCATCAAGGTAAAGATCAAGACTAAATTACTTTGACAAATTATCTTCCTAACCCTATAAATCAAACAAATAATCTTATTTTGACCAAGTATAAGAAATCCTAATTTGGATTTTCCTATTCCTTAAAATTAACTTAATTTCTTACAAAAATAAGTCAAAATATTGTTTCTATTTTTCAAAAAGTTTTTAAAAGTAAAGAAAAGTGTTATTTTTTTTTCTTTTTCTTTTTTTTTTTTTAAGAAAAAGAAAAGTTATGTTAGACCCTCCCCCACACCTATCTCATGCATTGTCCTCAATGTATGAATTAATGCATAGATGCATGAAAAAGAAGAAAGGGAGGAAGAGGTTACCTTAAGGTGGTGGTTCCGGTGGTGGTCTGATTGGTCCACGAAACGCGGCCCAATCAACTTTTCTTGGGTCTCGGAGGAACCCACCAGAAATATCTTTAATATAACCCATTAAAAAGATGAATCCATAAAGGATCTTTATTAAATATTTAACCCCATCTAATGTCCATATTCCATAACTAATTTCGAAGTCAAATTTGTCAACCACCTCGTCCCAGAATGGAGTATGAAATGATAGAACGGTTGACTTGGACTCAAGAAGGACAGGAACTAATACCGACTCGGGAAGGTGACTTAAGTCAAGTAAAGGTTCAGGAGTCGAAATTGGTTCAAGAAGCGGGTCCAAGTCAAGAAGTTGAAACTCTAGTCCACATGTATTTTCTAACAATGGAATGTGACTTAATGTGGGTGATTCCAGTTCAGGAATGATAGGTGGAGGAATCAAAACTGACTCTAAAATATTACTCAAGTTTGGTAACACAATAGGAGTCAACATTGATTCAGAAAATTGAACTGGATCACAGATTTGAGAATCTAGGTCACATATCTCATTGAGTTCAATATCATAAAAATGAGAACTTGCCAATTTGTCAATATGATCTTCAAAAGTGTATAATTGGTTAAGTTCAATATGATCCTCAAAGATGGGTGATTCAATTTCATTATGAATTGGTACAGGATCCAATGTTGACTCCGGGAAAAGATTGAAATCAGGTGAAGATACCGGAGTCATAATCGAATCAGGAAGAAGAAGTGAATCACTAAGTTGGGGTTCAGGATCATATTCATTTTCAAGTTCTATTTCAGGAAAAGGAAAACTTGCTAAACTGTCAATATCTTTTTCAAAATTTGGAGTTTGGGCAAGTTCAAATGGTTGTTCTGAAATAAAATTTTGATTTCCAAAACAACATGACTCTTCGACTCTAACAGAATGGTAAGTGACATCAGGACAGTGGGAACGTAGAGATTCGACCATCATATCTATGTCACGATTTCTAGCATTTTGAGCATGAGTCATGGCTTCTAGCATCTTTTCATAGTTGATGGGTTCATTGTCTTGTTGAAAAGATGAAGAGTTGTTTTGGAAGTGGTATTGAAATTGTGAGTCCATCAGATTTTGTGATTGTTGTTTGGACTCACGCATACTCCATTCCAAAATTGATGGTTTTCTATTTTGGACTGGTGGAACTGAGTATGACTCTTGAAAATAGTGTGGACTAGGTGGAGAAGGAGGACACTGTGGTTGAAAATTGGACTCGGGGTAGGTGAATCCCCACTGACTCTGTGAAGAGTTGAAATCGTTATGGAAATTATAGTCATACGATGGGGGACATGGGTTATATGGATTCAGATAAGACCAATCCGGCACACTAGGTTGGTTAAAGTCATGATATGCCGGGTTGGTAATATCCGAAAAAGAGTTTGATGTGTAATATGGATTATTATTATAGTTGGAAAAATTATTATTATAAGCCATATCACACAATGGAATACAAACAAAAAGAAAGAAAAACAAACAAATAAACAAACAAGAAAGAAAAAAATCTAACCTAAGTTAGGGTAGACCTAGACCTAGACGACTCCTAACTGGTTAGACTGTCCACAGGAGGTTTAATGTAGACTTTGACCACAAGCTAATCAGCCAGGTCAGGGCAAGGTTGGTGGGAGGTTTTCCGTCAAAAGACGTTCCTTAATTAAATAACCACCAACCTTCGGGCTTTCGGCCCTTAATCCCTTTCCTAGACACTGATTTGGCAAGAGTCAAGTTCCAACACCTTTCCCCCTTAGGATAATCTCCTAATTGAGTCCGAGATGTCCCTAGGGCCAACGTCTACTCATTTTAAGTTAGGCTTGGGTCAGTGAGTGCTTGGAATGTGATTTTTGGGCTAAGGAAGGGTGATTAAATCCCCACCTTATCTTGTTATGGGTTAGTGCCCTTAAAATAATTTTGTGCAAGTGTACAAGATATGTAAGATTCACTCGAAGCGATATAAATCAACCAAGAAGTGAGTCCTATGCTAAATGCAATGCATATGTACTTTGCTCTAGCACTCTTCAACAGTAAAAAAAAATAAAGGAATTAAAAAGACACGTGCCTAAAATGCAAATGTCTAATCAATTTTTTTTATCTTTTCAACAAATATTTTACTGTTGATTATTAGCAGGCTTATGTTATGGCATATAAGAAAAATTAAAGTTGCAGCAAACTAGAATTTTTTTTTAAAACTAAGCAGCCCTGCAAAAAGCTGTTAGTAGTCAACTCTTCCTTGCCGCGGATCCGCGGCTTTTGCCGTGGAAACGCGGCAATTCAGAGGGCCCTTGGTTTCTGCTTTCTAGAGCAGAGGCCCAAGGCCACTTGTATGTCACTGCAATATTAATTTCCTGCTTTTATTGCCCTGTAACCTGCAACAGAGAAGAAAATTCGTTTAGTTCTAAAAAATTTTCAAAAAAAAATTCAGATTTCAATAAAAAACATGTTACCCTCCCCGGCAACGGCGCCAAAATTTGATTTAGGCTAAACCTGCACAAAAAATACGAAATTATAGAACTTAAGAAAAGAAGTGTGCAAGTGCTCAATTCTTCCGCTATAGCAAGTGGCTATGCGGGTCGTGATCCACAAGGAGGGTTTGCGATGGAAGCTTTACGGTTCTTTATTGAAATCGTTAAGAATAAAACCGAAGGTTCTTCTCTGTTTTTAAGTTAAGAAAAAGTGAAAGAATTATGTTATGTTAGAAGAGAATGAAAGATGAAGAAGGTGAAAAATCAGAAAACAATAAAAGCGACTATGTACAATGAAGTGGAGAAGAAAGAGTTGGAGGAGATGGTTGGTGATCTATACTAAAGAAGTAAAAGAAAAGAGAGAAAAAAAAAGTGTAGAAATACTTACCTAGGTTGAGTGATGACTTACCTGGAAACCGTTGCATGTTCTACCTTTGCTTCGGAGGCGTTCAACGCATAGATCATAAGCTCGAGCTCAGTCCCCGTGCATATTATATCGTCAAGCCTAGCAAGAACGAAGTGATGCGGATCTTGGAAGAGGAGAACGTCTTCATGAACTATCGCTGGCTCTCGCGTAGCTTAGTTATACGTGCTTTGGTATTCACTTGTACACTCAACAATAACAACCAAGGTAAAGTAGAAGAGGAAGACGAAACAAAGAAAATACAAACATAAAAAGAACTTTTACCTTTATTAATTGCAGAGACAATGGAAGAAAGGAGGAGGGTACATCGTCGGTGTCACTCTCAACTTCAGCATCTCTCTCTTACTTACATGAATCTTCTTCTACCCTAAGTTACATACAAATTACATAACAAGAAAAGAAAAACCTAAACTACAAAGAATTAAAACTAGGCTAAATCCTAATCTGCCTTCGCGTCCAATTTTAGCACAGAGAATGCCCTTTTATAGGCCAAAAACCCAACAACCAGGATCCCGGGAGATCGGGGGAGCAAACGCTCCCCCTAACTCCCCAACAAAGCCGCGAAAACGCGGCTTGGGCCACGTTTCCGCGGCCAGGGTGTGGCCAGATGGCCACACCCTGTTGGTGGGTCTCTCCGGGGGTTTCTTCTGGCTTTATCCTTTGTTGGTTTTGTCGTTTGAGCTCCGGATTCTGACGAAATGGCCATGGATTCTTGGCTTTAACCGATCGATTCTGAGAGGATTCTTCTCAACCGTTTCAACCTCTTGATTTTCGCCCTGATTTTATGTGTACGAATTAACTCTGATTTAATTCAGAATTCTGGTGGGCTTTTGGGCTCATTTCTCTTCATCTCCTTAAGGATTGGGCCTGCAAATAAATTAAACAAATAATTAGGACAATGCAGGCTTTTATTCTAAAATAAGTATGGAAATGTGATATTAAATATGCAACATTAGTGACCAATCAATACTTGACAATTGACATGCTATCACTTACTTGACATGCTTTCACATGGTGCTAGTACACTTGACCCGATGTTGTGACACTTGACTGGATTACTATTACACCTAACACCTGTATTATAATGTCTATTTATGATTACGGGGACTTGACATAATTATTACAATACTACCATCTAGTACTCCTGAACTCCTATATACTTGAACCCCTGAAACAGGGAGACTCCTGATATTATACTCCTGTTGATCCTCATAATTGGATAACCATGAATATAGAATTACTGCGAACACACTGCGGACATTATCACTGGACAATCTGTAATAATTGAACAATTTACACTGGGACGGGGAAAACTGATAGGTACCGATATAGTCTCCATGTTTATGATGGTTTTAAAGTGTCGCGCGACCATATACTTGAATTCTACCTAGAGGCTACCAGGTGGTTCCGTGGGGTGTACTGGCACCCCTACTCTCCTGCCTGTTGGGTGTGCCATAAGCCCCTGGGCCTATTCCCGTGGGAGCGGTGACATTCTATTCCGTTCGGGCGTACAATAAGTCCCGGTACCTAGTGGCACGCTCTGGCTCAGTACCGGATACTCCTTGACCGTTGTCCCAAGCATGTACGGGACCCATTCTAAACGTGGTTCATCGATTTTCATTCAGTTTTCAATAACTTACTCTCTGGTTTGTATGCTGAGGTATGTGGAATGAGACACATACTGATGTATACAAATCAGATAAGTCTTAATAACATGCTACTAATATCTGACTAGCTATACACTTGATCTATACTTGAGACCTGTGATACAATACATTATCCAGCTCACCACTTACACATGATACCTGTGCTACTTTGTTGAATTACTTGAGTGCTTATTTTCTAGTTTTCATATCGTTTCCTTATTCTGTTATTGTGAAGGCAACTCAGGTTATATAAACTCAGATTATAGTAATGTGAGGTGTAAGGTATATATATGAGGATTTTCTTATTTGGAGTATTCCTTCGACGTACTAATTTCACGGATCGGTAATGTAGGCTTGGATAACTGGTTTTCTTATAGTTATTTTACTTACTGTCTTATTTCATGTTCATATGTACTTATATTCATGATACACCTTTCCTGTACATGTGTGCCTAATATGCATGCTACTTGGCCTCATCTCTTGTACTCATTGGGTTGCATCTGACAATCCTGAACTCGTATGTCCAGATTTTGGAGCGTGAAGCGTAGCGGATCCTTTCATGGCGATCAGAGTAGCGCAACGGAAGCTTGGACATCACCGTAGCTCTTCCTCCTAGCACTTCTCCTGATTGGCTTTCGAGGCCCATCTTGCTGCTCGTGAGCACCTCTAAACTTTTGTCATGTATATCTCTTTGTAAATCATACTTTTATATTGTCTAGTGATGTAATTTTTTGTAATATTGTATCACTCTCTGTGATAATTATGTACTTATACTTTGCTGTTGGAATGTATATTACTACTGTACTTCCGCACTCTAATTCTTGTCTTTAATGATGCTTAGCGTTTATATGTGAGGGTATTTTCGCCTTGCGTATATACGTCATAGTAACGTCTCCGTACCCGCGGGATCGGGGCGTATAGAGTGGTATCAGAGCGTAGGCTCTCACATCTTCAGTACAACCAGTTGACAGATTAATGATATATTAATTTACAACTGGAATGCATGAGTATTGGATATACATTTCAATCACAAGTGCAGTTTTATTTATTCCTTTCTCGCAATCAATTTCTTAGATCCTCAGACCCTTCATCTTTTTTCTTTCTGCTTCTTCCCGTCATCCCTCCAATCAACTCAGATATGGAAAGACGAGAAACACGTAATAGTCCTGGTACATCTCATGATAGTTCTAATGGAGAGAGCGACAACAAGATGAGGGTACTTCATGGCATAATGGAGATTCAGCATCAGCAGACAGAGCTCCTGTGGCAAGCGTTATTGACAACATCTAAAAAAGAGAGGCCTGGTAATGTGTTCGATTCCAGAAGACTGCAACCGGCTACATTTTCGAGTACTGAGAAGCAATTGGACGCCGAGTAGTGACTGATTGACACTACAGATCTTCTGAAGGTAGTCTGGATTCTTGATGAGAACCAGGTGAAAGTGGCCAAGATACAACTGAAGATGTGGCCAGAACCTAGTGGTTGGTGAGATTGAAGAAACTCATTACTTGGGACTAGTTTTCGAAGGGTTTCTATGAGAGGTTCTTCTCTGCAACAGCCCAGAAAGAGATGGAAAAGCAGTTCATCAGGTTACAACAGTTGAACCAATCTGTGGATGAGTACGCTACTGAATTTCTGAGACGCAATCAATTTGCACCCTAAATGGTGACCAATAAGGAGAAGCGGGCCAGCAAGTTTCAACAGGGGCTGAAGATAGACATCCAGATATTTCTTATCCCTCAGCAGTTGAAGGCGTACTCTCAGGTTCTCTCTATTGCCCGTGAAGTAGAATGGGGACTGGAGTAGTACAAGAACAAGATGCATAACAAGCCAGTGAAGAGACCCTTTCAGTTGATGATGAAGAAAACCCAACCAGACCCAGCAATGGCCTGATAGTCAGGCGACCATTCCGTCCTCCCTCTCAGCAAACGATATGCGGATATTGCCTAAAGCCTAGACACATCCAAAGCAATTGCCGAAGGGCGAACAGGCTGTGTTTGGCATGTGGATCTGGGAATCATTCATTAGGTGATTATCCATTTAAGAAGACATGGAATACTACCCCAACACCTCTAGTACTTCCAACACCACTGCCAGGAAGGAACCCCAAGCTCGTTGGCAGAAGAGCTCTACTCTCTCTCCAGCAACGAGAAGCAAGAGTTGGAGCTGACCAGGGGAGAGGTTAAGCTTACAATTTGTCAGCAGAAGAAGCCGAGGCGTCAGATGTGATAGTGGAAGACAAGGAGCTCAGTACCCAGAACAGGAGCTCTGAAGATGTCACTGTGACCGCCACCCCTAACCTTTTGTGTCCTGAGTTGGTAATCTTTCTTACCCTTCACACTTTATCATATTATCATCGTTGACCCTAATCTCTTCCGTGTTCACCTCCTTATAGAAATTTTGAGGACGAAATTTTTGTTAGATGGGTAGATGTAGCACCCCTTTCCAGGGATACGGACCCAGATATATGTCCTGATTTTTGGATCATATTATTTCAATTTTCGTCCAGTATTTATTTTAGATTTGTGATTACTTATACTATTTGGTATCGGATATGGATTCTTAGACCTAGAGTCAGCCCTGATCTGGACCGGGAATCTGATACCAGCATACTATATGGTTTGACTTTTTATGTAGTTTGAATGATCAATTTCAGTTTCAAACACTGTTTTCTAATATTTTAGATTTTTCATGATTTTCTGGAATTTTTCAGAATTATTCTGCAAAATCTTCAAAACCGGTGTCATTGATCGATTCCTGAATTTTTAGTTTTTAAATGGAGTTGAATTTTTAGAAGCGACTTTTACATTACTTCTTAAAATCTCATTTTCTATCTAAATGTATTTTTTTGAGATTTTTCTGAATTTATCAAAATATGACCGATTTTGGTGTCAACCAGTATCGCCAAAAGATTCAAGAATATTTATTTTGAAAATCAGATTGAATTTCTTGAATCTGATTTCACCAAGTATCTTAAAATAATATTTTTTTTTTTGAGAATTTTTGGGAACGTTTCTGAAACAGTCAAATTTTACCCTATTTAAATAATAATATTATTTTTTTCTTCTCTTTTCTTTCTTTTTACTTCTCCATTCCTCTGCTTGATACTCCTATTTTATCCTATTAATTTAACTATTTAATAATACATTTAATTACTAAATTTTCAATTTTCTTTTCTTTTCTTTTCTATCCTTTTTCTTCTTTTCTTTTTCTTTTTCTTTTTCTTTTCTTTCTCCTTCACCTGCACCCGTCCTCCCCTGCCTCACCTGTCGACAGTAGCACCATTCCCCCCACTCCTCCCCCATACTTCTCCCTCTCCCTCTCTTCTCTTTTCTTTCCTTTTTTCTTTCTTTCTTTCTTCCTTCTCATTTCTCCATCTCATTCTTCATCTCTCCCACCAATACCAACTCTTCCCTCCCTCCCCATAACCGGCCCGCTAGCACCTCCGGCGCCGCCGCCTCCCTAGTCGGCGTTGCCTCTCCCCAAGCCTATCTTCTCTTCTCCACTTCCCTCTTCTTCAATCACTTATCTTTCTTCTCCAATTTCCCTAAAAAGCCATCACCATTACTTTCCTTTTTCTCCAAAATTCACCATCAAATCCCCTAATTTCTCCACTCCCACCAGCCAAACACCATCTCCTCCAATTCCCTACACCACCACGACTCCATCAACCACCACCACCATCTTCAACAACAACACCAACCACAGTAACCACATTAACATTAACATTAACATTAACACAACACTCAAACCCCTCCACCGACCCTTCCTCCCCCGAGCCCAGGACGTGCCGCCCCCTCCCGGCGGTGCCACCACCCCTGTCCATCGGCGGTGGCCAGAGCCGCCAGCTACCACCACCCCCGGCCACCGGCGGTGGCCAGAGCCACCGGCCACCACCACCCCCCCTTCACCCCTTCTTTCTTCTTTCTTTCTTTCTTCCTTGCTTCTTTCCTTCTTTTCCTTCTTTCCTCTTTTACCCCTATTTCTTTTATTCCCTATCTACTCTCTCCTTCATTCCATATTTACACACCTTAATTTCCAGCACAACTCCCCCCTCTATTTCCTACAACTCTCTCTCCTCTCTCATTCTCTCGCTAATTGATATGGAAGGAATAGTGGAGTAGAATTGCACAGATATTCAACAAAAGAGAGAAGGTTTAGAGTCAACCTTAGGTGCTTGATTACTCCAAAATGTATTCACAATGCTTAATGTATTCCTTCCAAATCACCGTAGTAGCATAAGCTATACGGGTCGATCCTCGAGGAGAGCTCACGATGGAAGCTTTACGGTTCGATTGTTGAAGAAAGAAAACGAAAGTTCTTCTTTGTTTCAAAAGAATGAGAAAGACATGAAAAAATAGGTGAAAGGAATTGCGGTGGATTTGTACATGAAAATAGAAACGATAAAAGAAAGTGAAAAGAATTTGAAAACAAGAATTGCTTTAGAAAGAATGCTAAAAGAAAGGAAACTTGTAAAAGACTTTTAGATGGGAAAACCATGACTAGCTAACCTTACTAATTTGCTAACTTACTAATCTCCATTATCGTGATGCATGCCTCATGTTGGTTCATCGGCAAGTGTTTGTCTTGCTTGTTGGTCAATGTACTTTCCCACTTGATAGATGGGTGATCATCTTGGACTTGTCTTGTAGCCTCATTGATTTCATCGGCTCTCAAGATAGACTTTCAATGGTGGAATCGAGGAGTGTCACTCAAGGGATGCTAAGGAAGAAGATACAAAATTCATTAGTCATTCAAGGCCATACATCATGTTAGCATTGAAGAAAGAAAGTTGTACAACAAATAGCATATGGTTGGTGCTCCATCTCCATGTTCCATCAAGGCACTTGTTCTAAAGACAAGGCTCTAAATGAGGCACACATGAATTATATGGAATTACAACAAGAGTTTGCCAAGAATGAAAGTAACCCATCGGGGATGAAAGAGACTCAACATTTGCAAGATTAAGAATTAGCAATCACCCAAGAGTTAGAAGTTAGCAAAGTTAGTGGTTAGCTAGTCATGTTAGAAGAAGTTAGCTATCCATTACACTAGAAAGAAAACAACAAGACATTATGCTATGAAAGTAAAGCTTAAAGGAAATAAAGCAAGAAATGAAAAGCACTAGAAATTGCAATAGAAGAGAAAGTAGATTGGATTAATCCTTACTTTGCTTCAAGTTGTCACCCCTTGATTACAAGCTTTCACTCTCTCACTATCTCTCTCTTACAGAATTTCTAGGAGGAAGAAGAAGACTAAGAGCACTAAAAAACCTAGAGAAAAATCAAAAATTACAAGCTCTTTCCTCTATTCTCTCCTCCCTTTCTCGCACTGGCCCTGATGGTCTATTTATAGGCTTCAGAAGAGAAGGCTCTAGAATCCAGACTGTTGGAGAAAATCTCGGGCTCAACGGCCAGATAACTGCCGCGGATCCGCGGCCAGAGCCGCGTTTCCGCGGCAGAATCTTGGCCATTGCGCCAACGATTTCTGTTGCTGTTTTTTCGCAGGTTGTTAGCCACGTTGGAGCTTCTAGAAATCTGACTGGGCGCATGGATAGCTCCAGAACCTGGGCTCAACTCTTGGGCTTCTCTTTTGGGCCCTGATTAATCCTTTAATTCTTTGATAATTACATGGATTTGTGGGCCTCTTCTCCATTAAAATATGGACCTGCAAAAATAGAGAGAAAAAGAGTAAAAAATAGATTTTTATTAATATTATGCATGGTATAGAGGTGGAAGATGATGCAAAAATGAACTACAATCACACCCCCATACCTAGCTTTTGCTCGTCCCCGAGCAAAAAGAAAAAGAAAATCCTAACTAGATTATTACACCATTTTCATAGGTGACATGATTGCACTGAGCACGTGCAACAAGCCGTTAAACCTCTAGGTTACCCTAGAGGAGGAGTGTTGTCTCCTGAGGGTTTTCAGCGGATTGCACCCACAAAATCCATAAAGAAAAATAAGAATGTTAGTGAAAATTTTGATCCATGTTTTAAAGATTCTTACTTGAGTTATAGGTTTTAGGTTACCCTAAACTTGTCATTCCTCTTATAAGCGTCTATTTAGAGTTTTGTTTTCAACTTAGGTTAAGTTTTTAAGGAAGAGATCAATAACCGGATTTTGCATCAATCCTAGTATATATACATCTATAAATATGAAGGATCTTTCTTAGACTAAGTTTATTTATTTACTAATATATATAACAATATTTTTTTTCTTTTTTTCTTTTTTTATATACAGTATTTATTTATTTACATTTTCTTAGATTCCTTAGGCTTTCTAATCTACCCTTGTAACGAGCATCTTACCGATGACTCCCAAACCAGTCGGTCTTAGGGCACCAGATGAGAAAACATCCCTCGGGTTCGATGACTCAAGTAAACTAGGCCATGGAATACTAAGGACTTAACCACCTTTAGGCGTGACTTGCCATGCTTCTTGAGGCACGGCTAACCAGCTTAATTAGTGGCTAAGTATTTATTTAGTTATTTATATACATATTTTTTCTTTTTCTTTTTTTATATTTTTTTATTATTATATATATATATATATAAATAAAGTCACAAAGTCTTTGATTAATCCTTCAATATGTTTAATGTATATATCCTAAAGAAAGAATTAAAATCTAGTTATCTTTCTTATCCTTTTTTTTTTACTTAACCTAAAAATCCAACAAAACTCCTCTTTTCAACTTATAATTAGAAATCATAGTTAAGAGCTTCCTTAATCCCTAAAGTCAAGCTTTGATTCTTTAAACATGGATCAAGAATTTCCCTTTTTATATATATATATTTTTTTATTTTTCTAAAAGAAAAAGTAAAATCTAAAAGAAAATAAAAAATCTACAAAGAAAGGTAAAATCTAAAAGAAAAATAAAAAACCTAAAAAGAACACGAAAATCCTAAAAAATAAAAATAAAAAGCCTAAAAAGAAAATGAAAATCCTAGGTTAGAATCTACCCCCCATACCTATCTCATGCATTGTCCCCAATGTATGCAAGATAAAAAAAAATGTATGAAATAGGTAAAGGTATGAAATCACTCTCTCCGTCGCTTTGGACCAGCGGTGGTGCTGGGTCCAGCCACTGAGATCGCCGCAACCCCTCCTCAATGCGGTCCAACCTAGAGGATTGCTCCTCCACCTTCTTCCTAAGTCTTACTTGCCCCCTAAAAATTTTCTTCATGCCCTTCCAGATGGTGGACATGAAGGCACGTGAATCTGTTGGGGGATCCTGACGCCAAAACTGAGGCTCATCTTCCTCCTCTAAACTTTCCTCCGAAGAGGACTCCACTGGTACATCTTCAGGCTGGACACTAGGGTCCAAACCGCGTGCAAACAGCTGTTATAGGAGCTGGTGGGTCCTTCAGGTGTCATAAACACTCGGTCAAAGGAATCAAATACGGCGTCCGGTAGGAAAGTCCTACACAGACGCGTAATCAGAATAGGGTGGGAGTGTTTGGCACCCCGAGTGCGGGAGGAGTTGGCAATGATCACGTGGAAGATGGTCTTGTTTAAACAGACCGTGTGTTGCCTAGTCATCAAATCATGAATTATCTGCAACACCGGGCGGTTGAATGAAGTTGTGTGGTCCAGCCCTAAGATGTTACGTTGGATCCAACGTCCAACACAGTGTACGTTCCTAAAAGTGGTGCTGGCCTTTAGCCCGCGGTCTTGTTCCGTACAACGAACCCCCATAATTGTCATGTAATCGATAAGTGAGAGAGGGTCGCTGTGCTGTGTGATACTAGGGACACAGGTCATTTCCTCAAGGAGAGGAAGCGTGATAAAAAGATCGCCCAAGGGCATGTGCACGGTGAATTGGTATGTGTGTACATTTACAGATGCATGGTCAATGGATGTGTAGAATAGTGTTACTAATTCAGGACAGTAAAATGCATCGTTCTCAGAGTTATCGTACACTAAGTTATACCAATCCCACGCCCTAATTCGATCTAGAACATATGCCCATAACCATTAGAATCACACAAGATTTTCCCAAAGTCTTTCTTAGAAAAAATACTAGGTGCCATGCTATCAATGTATTGCAAAATAAAATTTGAGAGATTGAGATTCGAACCACCCCGGAATTCGTGGGGGGAAAAAAATTTCGATCTTGCAGAGGGCACAGGAAAGGTCTGATGGAATCTGTGGCACCAGATCGGCCACAAGCGTCAAAAATCGACTGGTGAAGACTCTGGCGGCGCTCTGGATTCGTCAAGGATGCCGCGGAATCACGGCCTGAGTCGCGGAAGCGCGGCTGGAAGGAAAGCGCTGGGGAAGGAAAAAGTTGCAGAGTGCGGCGCTTGAAGGGAGGTTTCAGATCTGAGATTTGTTTTGCGTTTGAGGGAGGAGGGGTAGGGTAAAGTGGATATTTATAGGAGGGAAAAAGATTGAGAGTTCCACTTTTATCCCTAGGTAAAAAGTAAATTTACAACCTAGGGATTTGAAGTTTTGAAAGAAGTGGAGGAAAAGGAGTTTGACCCTAGGGAGAAGTGATATGTAGAAACCTAGGGTTTTCAAAGTTGTGGAACTCTTTTAAATGAATTAGCACAAAAGTCCCTCATTTTCTTCTTTTTCTTTTTTTAAAATTATTTACAAAAGGGTGCAAAAAATTATTTACAAGGAATATATACACGTGTGTCCATCGCCTAGGGTTTTCTTTGGTCGTTTCCCTCTGGCCCGTTTCCCATCGTTCCAATGTGTCTGTTTGCGCGGGCACAGTTGGGAAACGAATTCAATTATTTTCTGATCCTTAGGCATTTTCAATTTCAATTGCTCATTGTTATTCATCCTCATTTCAACACAAAATTCACTAAAAATTTCTTCATCACCACTTTTTTCACTCTGAATTTCTTTATTCCCAGTGTTAAGAAATTCCAGCTCATCTCCATACAACTCCTCAAAACTGAGGTCAACATTATCCTTCAGAGATGTACAACTAGTTAACCAACCCCGAGTTGGCTCATCCAGACACATGATTTCGTCAGCGAAGAGGTCTTCAAAAGTTATATCAATCGGAGGTTCTTGAATTGTATCCTCATGGGATACATTCACGGTTGGCTCACTGAAAGTGAAAATATCCAAATCAACTTTTCCCTTTTGAAAGGATACTCGGATAATAGGATTTTTCACTTCAAGAGAATCACAAACTTGTGACTCATCTTTACTTTTCTCCTCACAATTGTTCCTGACAAAGTTAACCTCGAATGTTTGATCTTTTATCCTATGAGGTTGCATGCTGAAGACATTCACTTCTCTCGTCATGTCACCAAAAGTTATCCTCATTGACCCATTCCTACAATTGATGATGGCATTTGCTGTAGCCAGGAATGGTCGTCCCAAGATGACAGGAGTTTGAGCCCTATGATTGGTATTAGACACAGGTTGTGTCTCAAGAACTACAAAATCCATAGGGTAAATGAACTCCCCAACTCTGACAAGAATATCGTGAATTTCTCCCTTGGGTCTCTTGACAGAGCGATCAGCCAGTTGTATCGTCATTTTGTTGGCCCAAAGGCCTTTCACTCTAGTTTTGATGATGATTAACTCATGTAGTTATGTATACTAATTATCTTGTGATTTTAGTTTCAGACCATTAACCAAGATATTAGTTGGTGTTTAGCTTCAACAAGATGATTTGGAAGCTTGCACATGTTGATTCAAGAGCCCAAGCGTCAAAGATCATATATAGCACTTGCTTGGTGAATCACGGTTTGGACCGAGTCAACTT
Source organism: Agave tequilana (assembly GCA_038442645.1). Classification (NCBI taxonomy): domain Eukaryota; kingdom Viridiplantae; phylum Streptophyta; class Magnoliopsida; order Asparagales; family Asparagaceae; genus Agave; species Agave tequilana. The sequence continues at coordinate 85,984 of JAVJIF010009607.1, forward strand.
GGAGACGGCGCTCTACAAGAAGACTTAGGTATCCCTAGTTTAGTTTGTGTTTAGAACCTAATTGTAAAGATTAGAATAGTATGATAATGCTCAAGTTCACAACACACACGTTTCATGTTTTGAATATTGGTTTTTGGTTTTTCGGTTTTAGGTTTAACCGATTTTGGTTTGCATGAATAGATTTTTTATCAAAACAAGTTTACATGGTTTATGTATATTAGATTTGTTCTATATACATGCATGCTTCAATTGTTTAGACAAACTTTGTTTGATAATCTATTCCATGTGTTTTATGTTTTGGTATTTACAACAAACATATTTTTGGACTTAATGACAAAAATCATGATATATATATGTTTCTTGTATATTGAATTTCTATTCATATACAATATGCTTCAAAGTGTTTAAATATCATATTTTTGTATCATGGATGAGTTTTAGACAATGTGTATTTTCTATTCAAAATACAAGGTTTTAGAAAATACGGTTTTTGGCAAAATTTCTATGACACAAAAATAGTCAAATATGTTTGAAATTTGTGTTAGGATTTTTAACACAAGTTTGTATTTCAATATAAAATGTTAAAACTATTTTTGTGGAATTTTAAGAGATTTTGTGGGATTTATTATAATATTTTTCCCCAGATTTCAGACCTGATTTTTGTCTGCCAGGCTTGGCCGGTCGACTGGTACGGTCGACCGCACCAAAGAAGCCAGTCGACCATTCCGGTCGACCGCCGTGCACGGATACGTGCACGCTGGCTGACTCTGTATCCGGTCGACCGAAGCGGTCGACCGACGGAGAAATGTTGGCTCTCAGGAATTCTCGGTCGACCGAGGCGGTCGACCGGTAGCCACAACGGTTCAGAATTTGACCGTTGGGCGGTCGACCGGGCCGGTCGACCGGAAGGCTATTTCTGGCAAATATTCTGTAAACGGCTAGTTTTCTAAATTGCCTATAAATACCCCATTTGAGAGAGTTTTTCTCTAAGAATTTTTGGGCTAAAATTTTCTATCTCTCTGGTGTTTTTGCTGCAAAAAAAAAAAAAAAAGGTTTTTGGATTCAAAGTGAACAATCTTTTGTGTTTTTGATTAGGGTTTGAAAAACCAAAGAAAAGGGATTTTGGGAAAAGCTTTTGTTTGAACTTCTATATCTTGATTTCATTTGTTTCCCAAAGGTTTTTCTTTGAGTTGCTGGTTTCATATCCCTTAGTTTTCTCCACACTTGAGCTATAAATCTACTATCTATATCTATAGGTTATTTGTGTGGAAGAAGAAGTTGTTTGTGGTTGTTGTTGTGACCACCAAGTTGTAACCCAATCTTTTCTTAGCTTTGTGCTTTGGGTTGTATCCCTCTAGTTGAGAGGTGATCCTTGTGTTGGTGATTGGGAGTTTGTTGTATTGGTTTGTATATTTGCCTCAAGGAGGAGGTTGTGATTGTTGGAGTTTGCCTCAGGGAGGAGGTTGTAAAGAGAGGAGTGTTGGGTACTCCTTGTAAAGGGTCCTAGGTGGACGAGCTAGTGGAAATCCTTCGTGTGTCGAAGGCGGGGATGTAGAGCTGGGTGCTCGAACCTCGATAACATATCTTTGTGTTTGCGCTTGATCCATTGGCTCTCTCTCTACTCTCTCTTTACTTTGTGCCTTGCATTTATTTACATTGCTCATTCATATTTGCTTGGCTTGGTTGTGTGCATCACTTGTTGATAGCACTTGAGTATAATTTGCATTAAGTTTTTAAATTCCGCATTTAGTTCATAAATTAGCATTGTCACCTATTCACCCCCCCTCTAGGTGACTTTTCACATTTGGGTGGGGCGGAGATCACCTAACCCTAATTGTTGATACACAGAAAAAGGCAGGAGATTGATACTGGCCCCCAAATCAAGTAGTGCCCTATTAATGGTAGTCTGTCCTATGACACAAGAGATTGTTGGGCTCCCTGGGTCTTTGTATTTCTCCGGAATTGGCCCAGTGAGCAACTCGCTGATGTTGGATACTAGGAAGACTTTCTTAGGGATTTGTGTTTTCCTCTTCTTGGTGCACATTTCCTTTAAGAATTTTGCATATGATGGCACTTGTTGTATTGCATCAAGAAGAGGTACATTGATTTGGACCTTGTTAAACATTTCTCTTATCTTCTCCATATGAGCATTTAACTTGTGATTTGTCAGCTTATTTGGAAATGGTACACTAGGCTTATAAGGTTGCTCATCTACTTTTTCTTTTCCCTTGGCTTTTGAAGTTGATGGCTCTGAACTAGAAGATGGATTGTCAGAAGTTGGTTGTACTAGGACTGGAGGTGTTGACTTTGGTACTGGATGGGATGAATGATTAGAAACCCTATTATCTACTTTCTTTCCAGATCTCAGAATATGAATAGCGTTGCATTGACTGGGGCCCGTGTCTTCCACTTCATGCAGAGGGAAGTGATGTTTGAGATTGGGCAATGGCTGGCTTGATAGCATACCTTTTTGTTTCTCATTTATAGATTTAGCCAATTGCCCTATCTGGACCTGTACTTTATTCATTTCCTGATGCTGGGTTTTTATGAAGGTTTCTATCATTTTTTCCAACTTTGATATTTTCTCATCTGAATCATTCTGGGGTGGATGTTAGTGATAATGAGACTGGAATTGTGATTGGTAGTGTGGTGGACTTTGATAAGGTTGTGACTGTGGTGGACTTTGATATGGATGAAAGTTCAGTGAATTTCGATTGAAACTGTGTGGGTGAGACTGAGCATTATATGGATGTGGAAATGGTGGCCTATGTTGCTCAGGACCAGACTGACTCCACGAAAAATTTGGATGGTTTCGCCATCCCGAATTGTACGTATTGGAGTATGGATTGTGATTGGGTCTGGTAAAAGCAGCATTCGTATTCTCCTGATATGATTGAGAATGATATACAGGACACTCCTTGAATACATGGTTGAGGTCATGACAAAAGGTGCATCCCGGTTTGACCATGGTGATGGGTTGACCTGATTAACAGCAGAATGTTCTCGTGATTCAAGCAGTTCTATCCTCTTCATTAATTGTGTGATCTTGGCTTCAGCAGCTATAGAGGATTTTATGGAATGCATACCGGTTCTGGAAGTAGTTGGAGTGGGTTTATCTGGGCATGACTCCCACTGAATGATTTTCTCAGCTAAAGCTTCAAAGAGATCCCACCCCTGATTCTCATCTTTCTTCAAAAATTTCCCTTGGCACATGGATTCAAGGAGTGTTTTCGTTTGGTAATCTAGTCCGTCATAGATAATTTGGCATTGACGCCATTTCTCTATGCCGTGATGAGGACATTGGGCTAGAAGGTCTTTAAAGCGTTCAAAATACTTCCAGAAGGGTTCGTGTGATTCTTGCTTGAATTGCATGATGTTTTTTCTCATGAGGGTTGTCTTGTGAATGGGATAAAATTTCTTAAGAAAGACTTTTACAAAATCTTCCCATGAAGATATCGAACTGGCGGGAAGATTGTAAAGCCATTTCTTAGCAATGTCCTTAAGCGCAAAAGGTATGAACCTTAACCTAACAGCATCCTCAGTCAATTGGGAAATTCTCATCATTACACATACTTCTACGAACTCTCGAATGAAGAAGTACGCGTCCTCAGACTCTAAACCATGAAATCGTGGAAGTGTATTGATGAATTGTGGTTTCAGCTCAAAATGATTTCCATTGGTAACAGGGAGAAGAATGCATGATGGAAGGGAGGTGCGAATCGGATAGAATCTGTCTTGAAGCGAAATGTTGTTTTCCATTGTGTGAAGTGGTGGTGTTGGTGCAAGTGTAGAAATTCTAACAAGTCTTGCAGAATCTGGATCCCGGTACCACTCTTGCATATACAGTCACAAACAACGTTCACCGATCACACCAGCGAAAAGAAAAAAAAATAACAAACAATAAAAGAAAAATCAATCCCAAGCTATCTAGGATTCCTGGACCTGTTCGATGAACCAAAGAAGGTTGTTGCTTGAATCAGACCACAGCTAATCAGCCAGGTGGGGCAAAATACGGTGGGAGGTATCCGTGCGTAAGCAACGGGCCTTAATTACGCCAAACCACGGTATCTTTGAGGCTTAACCTCTTAATCCCCAGCCTTAGACACTGATTTCACCGGAGTATGAATCAAAATCAACTTCCAATTCAGCCGATCTCCTACCGAGTCCGGATGTCCCTAGGGCCAACGTCTATCAGATTTTATTAAAAGCTTGGGATTGTGAGTGCTTGGAAAATGATTTTTGGGCCAAGGAAAGGGTGATGAAATCCCCCACCTTATCTTATTTATGGGGTGATGCCCTTAAAATCAGTTTGGTGCAAGTGTACAGTATAAGCAAACAAGGTTCACTCAAAGCGATATAAATCAACCAAGAAGTGAGTCCTGTCAAAATGCAATGCGCACGTACCTTGCTCCAGCACTCTTCAACAGTAAAGTAAATGAATTGAAAAGACACGTGCCTAGAAATGCAAACGTCTAATCAATTTTTAACTTTGCAACCAATATTTTACTGTTGATTATTAGCAGGAATATGGTGAAGCATACAAGAATTAAGTACTGCAGAAGCTGTGTTTTTGCAGAGCAAGCAACCCTGCAGAAAACTGTTAGTAGTTCACTCTTCTTTGCCGCGGATCCGCGGCTTTGGCCGTGGAATCGCGGCAAATAAGAGGGCAACTGGTCTCTGCTTTCTAGAGCAGAGACCCAGGGCCACTTATATGTCACTGCAATGCTAGTTTTCCTGTTTCTTCACCTGTAACCTGCAACAGAGAAGAAAGTTCGTTTAGTTCTTCAATTGAATCAAAACCGTTGCTCTCCCCGGCAACGGCGCCAAAAATTTTGATATGCGGGGAAACTAGCACTCAAAAATATGTTTTATGTGAAATCGATGAAAAGCTCGAATGTGCTAATGTACCCTCGATACTTCCGTTATAGCATTGGCTCAACGGGTCGTATCCACAGGGAAGGGAGGCGATAGAAGCATTAACAGTCTCTATTCACGTCAGTTGTTAACACTTCTTCTTTGTTAAAAGAATGAAAAAGAAAAGAAAATGAAATCCAGAATGTGGTAGGTGAGGAGAGCGATGAAAACGGAGATGTAAAAACAAAAGTGAAGTGCTTTGGAAATCAAAATAGAAAAAGAGATGGAACAAGGTTGAACTAAGAAGGATGGTAAAAACACCGATAGAAAAATGAGAAAAGAGTTTGGAAAACGATTTCTAAATCAAGCTAAAAGAAAACTCATGGCTACTAACTACTAAATGCTCCACTAACCATGCTAACCTCTTCGAGATAGTTGCCTCACATTTTGATCCTTGGCCATCACAATCCTTGGCTCCAAGAGACGGTACAAAGCATGGCTCATGATGGTTAATCACATTCAAAACATTGCATCAAGAATAAGCTAATACAAGCATCACTCATTACACTACTAGCATGAAATAAAAGAGCATGAAATAAAAGAGAGTTAGCTTGGTTAGCAAGTTAGCAAGTTATCAAGTTAGATGTTAGAACCCATCATCTTTGGCCATCAATGGCTCTTGCAAGAACAAGGCCTTGTAGAGGCAACCCGATTCATGTGGATTATCAAGTAAGTGGTTAGATGATTAGTGGTTAGTAGTTAGATTGCCATGAGAAGAAAAACTAGCAAGAAATCATGTAGAAGGTGAAGGAGATTACATTGGAAGAGAAAGGAGGCATCTTTACGTAGAGTGTCACTCTCTATTACATCAATCCCTTGCTTTCTCTCTCTAGAAATCACTCAGCCCTACTACAATGATCTAAGAAAAAGAAATGAAAAATACAAGAAATGAAGAACACTCCCTACACTACACTAAAATCTGGACCTACTCCCCGGCAACAGCGCCAAAAATTTTGATATGGAAGGAATAGTGGAGTAGAATTGCACAGATATTCAACAAAAGAGAGAAGGTTTAGAGTCAACCTTAGGTGCTTGATTACTCCAAAATGTATTCACAATGCTTAATGTATTCCTTCCAAATCACCGTAGTAGCATAAGCTATACGGGTCGATCCTCGAGGAGAGCTCACGATGGAAGCTTTACGGTTCGATTGTTGAAGAAAGAAAACGAAAGTTCTTCTTTGTTTCAAAAGAATGAGAAAGACATGGAAAAATAGGTGAAAGGAATTGCGGTGGATTTGTACATGAAAATAGAAACGATGAAAGAAAGTGAAAAGAATTTGAAAACAAGAATTGCTTTAGAAAGAATGCTAAAGAAAGGAAACTTGTAAAAGACTTTTAGATGGGAAAACCATGACTAGCTAACCTTACTAATTTGCTAACTTACTAATCTCCATTATCGTGATGCATGCCTCATGTTGGTTCATCGGCAAGTGTTTGTCTTGCTTGTTGGTCAATGTACTTTCCCACTTGATAGATGGGTGATCATCTTGGACTTGTCTTGTAGCCTCATTGATTTCATCGGCTCTCAAGATAGACTTTCAATGGTGGAATCGAGGAGTGTCACTCAAGGGATGCTAAGGAAGAAGATACAAAATTCATTAGTCATTCAAGGCCATACATCATGTTAGCATTGAAGAAAGAAAGTTGTACAACAAATAGCATATGGTTGGTGCTCCATCTCCATGTTCCATCAAGGCACTTGTTCTAAAGACAAGGCTCTAAATGAGGCACACATGAATCATATGGAATTACAACAAGAGTTTGCCAAGAATGAAAGTAACCCATCGGGATGAAAGAGACTCAACATTTGCAAGATTAAGAATTAGCAATCACCCAAGAGTTAGAAGTTAGCAAAGTTAGTAGTTAGCTAGTCATGTTAGAAGAAGTTAGCTATCCATTACACTAGAAAGAAAACAACAAGACATTATGCTATGAAAGTAAAGCTTGAAGGAAATAAAGCAAGAAATGAAAAGCACTAGAAATTGCAATAGAAGAGAAAGTAGATTGGATTAATCCTTGCTTTGCTTCAAGTTGTCACCCCTTGATTACAAGCTTTCACTCTCTCACTATCTCTCTCTTGCAGAATTTCTAGGAGGAAGAAGAAGACTAAGAGCACTAAAAAACCTAGAGAAAAACCAAAAATTACAAGCTCTTTCCTCTATTCTCTCCTCCCTTTCTCGCACTGGCCCTGATGGTCTATTTATAGGCTTCAGAAGAGAAGGCTCTAGAATCCAGACTGTTGGAGAAAATCTCGGGCTCAACGGTCAGATAACTGCCGCGGATCCGCGGCCAGAGCCGCGTTTCCACGGCAGAATCTTGGCCGTTGCGCCAACGATTTCTGTTGCTGTTTTTTCGCAGGTTGTTAGCCACGTTGGAGCTTCTAGAAGTCTGACTGGGCGCATGGATAGCTCCAGAACCTGGGCTCAACTCTTGGGCTTCTCTTTTGGGCCTTGATTAATCCTTTAATTCTTTGATAATTACATGGATTTGTGGGCCTCTTCTCCATTAAAATATGGACCTGCAAAAATAGAGAGAAAAAGAGTAAAAAACAGATTTTTATTAATATTATGCATGGTATAGAGGTGGAAGATGATGCAAAAATGAACTACAATCACTAATATATATATATATATATATATATATATATATATATATATACACATATATATACATATATATACACACACATATATATATATATATATACATATATTGGTAACGTGCACGTGATGTTCGTGGATTTCTCAAATATTGATCAGACTCGTGTGATTTTAGGTGAGTACTTCACTTTATGTCGTGTTGACACTTTAAAAAAGACAAGATTCTGACTGGCTTGAACAATATCTAAACTTATTGACATTTACAAAAGACAAGCGACAGATAAGCTGACGACCAGTTTTCACCCATCTCTGAGGGACAAGGAAGCAACTTGGACTCCACTGATCCAGTCAAGCAGACAGTGAGCCCGGATTGTCTCTAAACAGATCTCAGTAGGTCTAAGATGCTAGCACTTAGCATCACATGAGCCCAAGGGGACAGCCTCGCTTGAGAGGCTAAGATCATCCAACTTCGCCTTGAAGCCATTCACAGCCCCGCCAGGAAGCTAACTTATAGCTTCGCCTGAAGTGCTCAGTTAACTCCGCAGAAAGAGTTAGTTTCGCTTGAAGCCACACGCAACCGCGCAGAAGGATGTTCGGTAGCTTCGCCACAGGCGTTATCTAGCTCCGCTGAAGAGCTGTCTTCTGACTTCGCCAGATGTTTCTTCCAGCTCCGCTGCGAGCTCGACGCGGGTGCGCCGCTGCGGGTCTACTATGATCAACCTTTGACTAATTAAATCTCCAGATGAGATCAAATCTAATCGGATCAAGATCAAATCCAATCAAATCTGAGATTAAATTTGGCAGTTGATTGCCATAATCTCTTGACTCTCCTAAAATGAGTAAGAGGATCAGGAAAAATCTCCCAACTATATGGAAAGGATCAAAACAGATCAAGAGGATCAACCGACCTGCTATTTCTAACTTCGCAGAAGCTGATTCTAGCCTCGCAGCAAGGCTACTTTTCAGATTTAAACAGATTTGATTCAATCTGTTTCCAGATTTTCAAGGGACAATTATACCCTGCTCTCCCTATAAATAGCCCACCAGGGGCACAAGGAGAGAAGAGAGGCGATACGCATATGTGACAGACGCACAAGAGAGAGGACTCCACAGGCAGAGACTTCTTCACGACGCACCGCGCGCACAAGAATTCAGAGACTTTTAGAGAGTTACTTCTCTAATCAGGGTGTTGATACCCTAATACCTTCTTCTCAAGGAATCTCCGGAACCAGGCGAGAAGGAATTCCTAAGCGAAGGCGGTTTTGAGAAGTAACAAGAGGGTTCTACCAACTTTCTGTTCTCAGATTCCCCAAACCAGGCGAGAAGGGAATCTCATCGCTCGCATCGTCAAAGGGACAAAGTGGTCGTGCGCTGACCAGACTCCTGCCGGCACACTTCTCCAGAATCTCTGAGGAGATCTACTTGTAATCTTTTGTGTTACTTGCAATTTAGCTCCTCAACTCTTTTTGTAAGTTTTCCCCTTTGCAAATCAATGGAAAACAAGATGGCGACTCCGCTGGGGATTGAATTCTCCATTGTTGAGAATCAAGTATCGCAATGTGACGAACAGACCTTTGGGTCTATCTCTGAATCCGAGAAAGCCGGTGCAGCCAGAGCCTCTCTGGCTAAATCTTCAAAGCAAGTCTCTGTGGAGACAGACAAGGCTCTCTGCGAGCCTACTGCGGTTCTCTGGTGCAACATAGAAGCACGCCCGCAGTCCAAGTTCAACACTTTTGAGAACCTGGTCGTCCACTTCGACCAAGGAAAATATGAAGAAGTCCTCTCTGGGGGTGGCCTAATGCTTCATGCACGAAGGCATAGAAAAGTCTCCATAGCCAAGGCCACAGAAACAGAATTCTGTCAACACCTCTCAGCCTCGCGTGTGGCTAGTCAGGTTCCTTGTGAACCTAAGTCTCCCTTGTCAAAGCAGATGTGGAGGCCAAAACAGAAGGCTCTGGGCAAAGCCTCAGGCGTAGCTACGCAACAAGTTCGTCTCTCTCGCGAAGAAAAAGGCAAGATGCCTGCTTGCTCCAATAATACTGACAGCCACGAAGATACAACGGCGACCCTACCGTCACCCAATTCAAGATCAGTAGCGCCTCACGCTAGCCTCGTTCTCATGAGCGAAGCTACTGTACCACAGCGTACGCGCGACGTTCGCAGCCGTGAAGCTGGAACTAAAGCATAACAGCGTGCTTCGTTCCCTAATCCTTCAAGTATTAAGCTCGCTCTTCGCAGCGGAGCTAAGGGACTGTCCCTAAGTGTTGATAGCGTTGCTTGTGCAGCTTCAGCGCCCAAGGGCATTTTCAAGGTTCTTAGCCGCGAAGCTAGAGCTGAAGCACTGTTTAGTGCTAATCCCCTCTGCGGTGATAAAAGGAGCTGGACATCCTCCTATGTGCAATCCAAAAGAGCCTCTGTGCTGGATCGTTTAGGCCCAATTGGGTCTGACTTGCGGGAATTCTTGACAAATAAACGGAAGTCAGAATCTTTCCAAACTTCTTCCCTCTGTTGTCAACAAGTGGGGTGTCAGCTGGTGACACTCCACTCGATCCATTGCCGGCTGGGACAAATCCCTGCCACTTCTCCAGGTCGACGATCAGTTTTTGATCGGCTGTCGGTACAAGCCCCGGTGAAACATCATAAAAGAAGCGTCTCACGAGACCTACCCTCTGCATCCATCAACATGACCGGAAGAGGACGAGAGCTACGCAGGGGCAGACAAGCGTCTGACGACGCTCCCTATAGCTCGCCGGATCCAGATTACAGCCCAGGCTTAGGCGAAGTCTTGGTGCATGAAGAGTGTGTTTTCTGAAACACCAGATCTAGGGTGGCGATACCCTACAGTTATGAGCAGCCTTCTTCCTCAACGGCAGTAGCCTCGCCAGAACCAAGGAGAAGATCAGTCAGTCATCTGATGAAGACAGCGGGTATGCTTCTTCGACAACAGTCAGCTCGGTGCGAACAGACAGAGCATCAGTAAACATGGCTGAAAATGGGAATGACGACCTTCGATGACGTTTGGAAGCCCAGGAGCAAACTTCCAAAACTCAGCAAGAAGCTCTGGACAACATTCAACAGATGCTCGCTCAACTCCTCAATAACCGGAATAACAATGGTACCGGAACAACCATGATGAGGAAGAACATCTTAGCAATGACCAGCCGAAGACGGAAAAGTCCATGGAGGGGTCTTCTTTAGACGCTGAAGTCCTTAAGGGCCTTCAAGCTCAAATCGCATCCCTAGCTCAGAGGGATGAATTAAAGAAAGTAGGGACAGTCCGTCCTTATCCGTTGGAGTGGGATTCAGTGCCATACCCACCGAAGTTCAAACCACCAACATTGCATACCTATGATGAAAAGAGCTCGCCAAACCAGCACATCTACTATTTCCGGTCTCAGACCGGTAATGTTATAGACAATGTGCTATCATGGCCAGGCTGTTCATTGGCACCTTAAAGGGGGTAGCATTTGATTGGTTCAGAAGTCTCCCTCCCGGTTCTGTCAATTCTTGGATCGACCTAGAAACCCGATTCCTTTCTTGTTTCTATGAGGACGATACCGAGGTAACCATGGACAAGCTCCTCTTCACCGTGCAGAAGAGGGGCGAATCCGTCCGTGACTACATTGAGCGATTCAGAAACTTGTCTCTGATGTGCCCAGCAGGGATGCCATTACCCATGCTCTTACAGACGTGCAGGCACAATATCTTGGACCAAGTAGAAGTTCGCATGGGAGCTGTCAAAGCCCATACCTGAAAAGAACTGGTCGAACAAGCTGAGATAGCCGAAAAGTCAGCTAAAAAGTTCGAACCCTCTACCCCTAAAGGCAAATGGGGTATGAACAATAGAGGATGTAGCGACATGGCGCAATCTTTTCAAGCCAAAGGGAAGGAGACTATGTCCGTTGAATTGTCCGGGGACGTACAGTCAAAAGCCAAGAAGAGCGGCTTTAATAATCAGGAGTCTAAGTTCCCTCCAAAACAGTACTCTTTCAGAGATGACCAGGTGGTCACAATATTCCATTTGCTCCACAAAGGGAATAAAATGAAGCTACCAGATGCTCGATGTCCCAATGAAATAGGACGTACAAATGACCCCAAATACTGTCTCTACCACAGGATGATTCACCATCCTACCGACAAGTGCTATGTCCTCAAAGACAGAATTCAAGCCTTGATCGACGCAGAGGTTCTGACACTGAAGGCAGAACAGAAGAAAGTCACTTGCAATATGGTGACCCTCGAGTTCGGCAAAACCCCAAAGTCACAGCTCCTGACGGGACTTATCCAGTCCCTGTGCCACAGCTGGAAGTCAAACATCCTGCAGCTAAAACTCAGGATAATGGAGGTCTTGTTCCCTTAACATTGCAGACAGGGGAAGTCATGTGGATACACCCAGACCTTATCCAAGACGTACAGTGGGATTCAAAGAAGTCCAAGTCGAAGGGCAAATCTTGCAATGTCATCTCCATCCTGCAGCAACAACACTAGCCCTGCCAGTCGACACCGAGTATTACCTCACGGTGGCGACTCGACACCTTGTCTGCTCTAAGCATATGTTAAGAACCAGAGAGGTCTATAATATCTCGACGGATCTTGAGCCGAGGGATTGGCGATTTTCTTTCATCGACTATGCTCTACATGGTCTGTTACCAGACAATTCTAAAGAAGCGGCATCTATCAGACGAAGGTCTCTCCGTTTTTACTACGATCCAACTCTGAAGACACTTTACCGTCGTTCATATGACAGTGTCCTCCTCCGTTGCCTTTCTAATTCAGAGGCGCAAGAAGTGCTTAAAGAAGCACACGATGGCATGTGCGGAGCTCATCAGCCAGTTCTAAAACTTAAAGACAGATTGCATAGGCTTGGATATTATTGGCCAACCATGATAGCCGATGCCATCCAATATGCACGAAGGTGTAAAGCATGTCAAATTCATGCAGACTTCATACACCAGCCCCGGAGTTGCTCCACCCAACTGTTGCTTCATGGCCATTTGAAGCATGGGGAATCGATGTCGTAGGGCCAATCAGCCCCTCTTCGACAAAAGGACACCGGTTTATCCTGGCAATAACCGATTACTTTTCAAAGTGGGCAGAGGCTATACCACTGGTTAAAGTCAAAACCTCTAACGTGGTTAACTTCATCAAACACCATGTCATCCATCGATTTGGTGACCCCAGGCGGATCATCCATGATAATGGTCCCCAATTCACAAGTCAAGTATTCTATCGGTTTTGCGATAAATACCGAATCCAGAATGTGACTTCAACTGCCTATAATCCCGCTGCTAATGGCTTGGCAGAAGCATTCAACAAAATGATCATCAAATTACTCAAGAAGTTCGTCTCCTCGAATAAGTGAGATTGGGACGAAAAGCTTGGTGAATGTCTTTGGGCCTACCGAACCACGGTTCGGACCCCTACAGGCAATACGCATTTTCCCTGGTGTACGGGTGTGAAGCAGTCATACCATTAGAAATCCACATGCCGTCATTACGAGTGGCTCTGACCACTAAAATCACATCAGAAGACAATGATCGGTTGCGTCTTCAAGAGCTCGAAGCCTTAGATGAGAAGCGACTACAAGCTCAGCAGCATATCGAGTTGTATTAAGCTCGAATCTCAAAAGCTTTCAATAAGAAGGTCAAACAAAGAATCTTCCAGAAAGGAGACTTGGTTTTAGCCGTCAAACGACCAATGATTATGACGCACAAAACCAAAGGCAAATTTCAGCCTAAATGGGAAGGACCGTTTGTAATAGAAACAGTCTATTCAAACAGAGCATACCGTCTTATGACTTCAGACGGCGACTTACTCATGATGCCGATCAATGGCAAGTTCTTAAAGAAATATTATCCCTGATTAAGGATCCTTCTTATGATCTAGTTAACATTACACCTCTGATCAAGACCTTTATATTCAAGGTACACGCAAAGAGAGCCTCTCTCTTCCTCCAAGCGAGATCATGCAACCATAAACCAGTAGGAACCTGGTCACACACTGGTTGTCCCAAAGGAGAATCAAGATTACACATGCATTAACCACATGATCTAACACCTTTAACGGTTAAGGATAAGAGGAAAATGTTGGTCTTTAAGCCCAACATAAGTCCTCGATAACTCATCATGCTGAGGGGAATAGCATGGCTAGCCTGACTCAAACGGTAGTTGGTAAAGGCATATCAAACCCGTTGACAGCTGGGGATTTGCTAAAAATCCTAAGGGACCTGTTCCTATTTGATTTCCTCTCCAAAATCACTTACCAATTCTCATCCATAGAATGGTAAGACCACATATACATTTCGCTGTTACGTTAACATTAAACCTATGACAGTGATTTCCTCGTTTCTCCCCGTGAAAACGAGACCTTTTCCCAAATTCCATAACAATTCTGAGCTTGCTGATATTTATAAAAAACAAGTCTCAATTTTGAGCCTGTTGACATTTACAAAAGATAGGTCTCACCTATACTTGTTGACATTTACAAAAGACAAGTATCCCCCTTTAGTCCGACAAGGACTAATTTTGAGCTTGGTGGCTTCTCAACCAGTTATGTCATGGCGACCTCTGAACTGGCAGATAGCCGAGTCTCAATTTTGAGCTTGTTGACATTTACAAAAGACAAGTCTCAATTTCGAGCCAGTTGACATTTACAAAAGACAGGTCTCACCTATACTTGTTGACATTTACAAAAGACAAGTATCCCCCTTTAGTCCGACAAGGACTAATTTTGAGCTTGGTGGCTTCTCAACCAGTTATGTCATTGCGACCTCTGAACTGGCAGATAGCGGAGTCTCAATTTCGAGCCTGTTGACATTTACAAAAGACAAGTCTCAATTTCGAGCCTGTTGACATTTACAAAAGACAGGTCTCATCTATACTTGTTGACATTTACAAAAGACAAGTATCTCCCTTTAGTCCGACAAGGACTAATTTTGAGCTTGGTGGCTTCTCAACTATTTATGTCATTGCGACCTCTGAACTGGCAGATAGCCGAGTCTCAATTTCGAGCCTGTTGACATTTACAAAAGACAGGTCTCACCTTTCAGTCCGTCAAGGACTACTTCGAGCTTGGTGGCTTCTCAACCGGTTATGTCATTGCGACCTCTGAACCGGCAGATAGCTGTTGAAGCCTACCAAGTTGAAGCCTATCAAGTTGCAAGATTTTAATGATGGACAAACATTTCTACCTCATGATGATTGCTCTACCTCAGTTGAAGCCAATTGAAGATTATGGGTGCTTTTGGAAGTTTTGTGTAAACTTAGAAAATATGTGAAAAGCCTTGATCACTTACACAAAAATCCTTCCCAAGTCGACTTACCCTATTGATATAGTCGACTACCCATACTTAGTCGACTTGCCAAAAACCCCTAGTCGACTAGACCATTCCAAACTAAATTTCCTAACTCTCTATTTGGACCCTGTAATGACAATTAGTCGACTTGACTTATATACCTAGTCGACTAACAGATACCCTAGTCGACTACCCAATTCCCCAAGTCGACTAATATCAGATACAAAATTTTTCCAACTCTCTGTTTCTGTCTGAAATGAAACTTAGTCGACTACCCCTATTTCCCAAGTCGACTAACACATTTTATAGTCGACCAACAGTCTTTTTTAGTCGACTAATTCAGTTATCCAGAAACTTGTTCTGCCAACAGACATATACCTAGTCGACTAATTGCTAAACCTAGTCGACTAATAGTTGTAGTTTTGCCTAGTCTAGTCGACTAACTCAGAATCCTAGTCGACTATAGGCAGTTTCTGACTGTTGGACAGTTTCTCTTATCTGATCCATTTGACAACGTTTTCCAACGTTTAAATTGTCTGAATTGGTCCTATAACTACCCTAACTGACCCTAGTCTTCAGCTATAAATAGGGAAGTTATTTCAAAGGCCAATTACCAATTCTTTCCATCAGTTTTTCCAAAGAAAAATTCCAGAATTCCTAAAAACTGATTTCCAACTTCTGTTCTTCACCAAAAGCCATTCCATTAGTGAAGTGTTCTGAAGTTCATCTTTCCTATACTACCTTGTCCACATACACATTCAGTATCAAGGCTATAGGAAATCATTGTATTCATTCAAAGAAGATTTTGTACAAGGTGTCTTCTTGGGAGTAGAAGAAAGTTGTACAAGGCGTGTTCTCTTTGGTGTAAAGAGGAGTTGTGCACATTTGGTAAAGGGCGTTTGTCAAGTGGTGTACAAGGCATTGGTTGTGGGTGTACACAAGTAAAGAAAGGAAAATCTCAAGCATTTTGCTTGGGGACTGGATGTAGGTCACAAGGACCGAACCAGGATAACTCTCGTGTGTTTGCGTTTGTATTTTCTGTGTTTATCTTGTGATTACTTTATTTCCTGCAAGTAATTTGTTTAATTATCTATAAACACTATTCACCCCCCTCTAGTGTTTGTGTTGCTTTGATTATAGATCCTACATTTGGTATCAGAGCAGGTTCAAGGTAACAACCATACAAAGATGGCAACGGAGTTCCCATCATCCCAATTCAAAGAAGGGCATTCTACACAACGTCCACCGCTATTTGACAGAACCAACTACAACTATTGGAAGTGTAGAATGAAGATCTACTTGCAGTCACTCAACTACGACCTTTGGAGCATCGTAGAAGCAGCGTACACCAAGCCTACAACCAACTACAACGCTTGGAGTGAAGATCAAAGAAGAATGCAAATCTTGATGCCAAGGCGATGAATGCTCTATTTTGTGCCTTAACCAAAGAAGAGTTCAACCGTGTGTCAACATCAACCTCTGCACATCAAATATGGCATACACTTGAGGTAACACACGAAGGTACTAATAAAGTTAAGGAATCTAAAATTTCTGTTCTTGTCCACAGATTTGAGTTGTTCAAAATGAAGGAGAATGAAACCATATCCGAAATGGTTACAAGATTCACCGACATTACCAATTCATTAGCATCTCTTGGAAAGGACTACACCCAAGTTGAAAGAGTCCGTAAGATTCTTCGTGCACTCACACCGGAATGGGAGAAGAAGACAACCGCAATTGAAGAGGCGAATGATCTCTCAACTATGACATTAGAAAACCTAATTGGTAATCTAATGGCATATGAAGTACAGATAGAAGAAAGAAAAAAGGACGAACAACAACACCAATCCAAGAAGAAAGTACTTGCCTTCCATACAACTTCAGATACAGACAATTCGGATGAAGATGAAGAAGAAATGGCCATGCTTTCAAGAAAGTTCAAAAGGTTCTTAAAACAAGGTAAGTTTAAAAAGAATAAAGATACTAACGATATTCCTACTTGTTTTAAGTGTAACAAACCAGGCCACATGAAGAAGGATTGTCCATTGATGAAATCAAAAGAACGCTTCAAGACTTTCAACAAGTTCAACAAGTTCAACAAGTTCAACAAGAAGAAGAAAGCCTTCCAAGCAACATGGGATGATAGCGACTCATCTTCCTCTGACGAAGAAGAAGCAACGGAAACCGCCAATATCTGCTTCATGGCCCAAGAAGACGAGGTACAAGATTATGATGAGTTATTAGAAGCTTTTAATGAATTGTTTAATAATTTCAAAAATGAAAAGATTAAAAATAAAGTCTTAATAAAGGAAAATGAAAGACTCATTCATGAAAATGCATGTTTTGTTTCTCAAACATCTTCTTTAAGTTCTCAAAATGAAGATTTTGAAAAAGTTATTGCATCTTTAAAAAAGGGTAATGAAATTTTCTTAAAAGAAAATTCTTTACTTAAAAAGGAAACTATTTCTTTAAATTCTAGAATTTCTATTTTAGATAAAGACATGATTGTTTTCAAAATTAAGTATGAAGATCTTTTAAAAAATGTAACAAAGTTTAATAAAGGAAAAGAGAATTTAAATGTTTTATTATCTTCTCAAAAGATGTCTAACAATCATTTTGGTCTTGGTTTTTCAAAAGATAAGATGTATAAACCTACACATGTTGGTATTGGATTTTCAAAAACCAATTTTGTAAAATCTACACATCTTCATAATAATAATTCTTTTGTGAAAAGAAATACTATTTCAAAAAGAATTAGATGCAAATATATATGGGTTCCTAAGAATCTTAATAATGTTGATAAAAATGTTTATATTGCATCTTATATACATGATGTGTGTAATTCTAAGAATTATGTTTATACTAACAAGTGGAAACCAAATTCCAATTGGATTTGGGTTCCTAAAGGCTAACCTTTTTCGGACCCTATCATGATGGGTATCATATATATTGTTTTTATCTTATAGGTACCTTATAAAGAAAAGTGGATACTTGATAGTGGGTGTTCCAAACACATGACCGGACATATGCAACTACTATCTTCCGTTCAAATCAAAAAGGGAGGTACAGTGATATTTGGAGACAATAACAAAGGAAAAGTTATTGGTACCGGCATAGTTGGTAACATTTCAAAACCCCTTATTGAAAATGTTCTTTTGGTAAGAGGTTTAAAACACAATCTATTAAGTATTAGTCAATTATGTGATAAGGGTTATAAAATTGTTTTTGAAAAAGATGTTTGTCTTATTTATGATACTAATATGAAAGATATTTTATTTAAAGGTTTTCGAAACAATAACATTTATGAGTTATCAATAACATGCATGTCATCTAATGATAATTTATGTCTACTTGCTTCTAATAATGATTATTTTTTATGGCATAAAAGATTTGGTCATTTGAATATGAAAACTATTTCTAAGATTTCTAAATTTGATTTAGTTAAAGGTCTTCCAAAAATTGCTTTTAAAAAGGATTATTTTTGTGATTCTTGTCAATTAGGAAAACAAGTTAAATCATCTTTTAAATCAAAGGATTTAGTTTCTACAAATAGACCTTTAAAATTATTGCATTTGGATTTATTTGGACCTACTCGTGTTTCTTCATTAAACAAGAGTAGATATGTTTTTGTCATTGTTGATGATTATTCACGTTTTTCATGGGTAATTTTTCTTAAAAATAAAAATGATACTTTTGATGAATTTGTAAGTTTTTGTAAAAGAATTCAAAATCAAAAGTCTCTAAACATAGTCACTATTCGAAGTGATCATGGAGGAGAATTTGAGAATGAATCTTTTTCAAATTTCTGTGATAAGTATGGTATTACACATAATTTTGCATTTCCTAGAGCATCTCCTCAAAATGGTGTTGTAGAGAGAAAGAATAGGACTTTGCAAGAATGTGCTAGAACTATGCTTATGGACAGTAACTTACAAAAATATTTTTGGGCTGAAGCTACTGCTACTGCTTGTTATGTTTTAAATCGTGTGCTTATTCGACCTTTTTTAAATAAAACATCTTATGAATTGTTTCATAATAGGATTCCAAAAGTTTCTTACTTTAAGATTTTTGGATGTAAATGATTTATCTTAAATACAAAAGATGCTTTAGATAAATTTGATGCTAGATCCAATGAAGGTATTTTTGTTGGATACTCTACTCATAGTAAAGCATATAGAATATTTAATAAGAAAACATTTACTATTGAAGAATCATTACATGTTAAATTTGATGAATCCATGACTAAACCTATTTCTAATACTTCTCCACATGATGATGATCATATCATAGATACTCCTAATGATAATATTGTTATATCTTCTGTTGATACTAACATTTCTAAGGATGATGAAATTCCTACCGAGTTACCGAAAGCATATGTTGAAGTAAGGAATCATCCACAAGATTTGGTGATTGGAGATATAAATCAAGGTGTTCAGACGAGATCCAAGTTGAACTACATGACACAAATTGCCTTCATTTCACTCATTGAACCGAAGAATATCAACGAAGCATGTGCGGATGATTTTTGGACAATTGCCATGCAGGAAGAGTTGAACCAATTTGTAAGAAATGATGTTTGGGATCTTGTACAACGTCCTACTGATCATCCTGTCATCGGCACCAGATGGGTCTTTAAGAACAAACTCGATGAATCAGGTGAAGTCATTAAGAACAAAGCAAGGTTAGTAGCACAAGGTTACAATCAAGAAGAAGGTATTGATTTTGATGAAACTTATGCACCAGTAGCTAGACTTGAATCTATTCGTATATTACTTGCTTTCTCATGTTTTTTAAATTTCAAACTATATCAAATGGATGTTAAAAGTGTCTTTTTAAATGGAATTATTAAGGAAACTGTTTATGTTGAACAACCTCCAGGTTTTGAACATGAAAAATTTTCAAACCATGTTTTTAAACTTAAAAAGCTTTATATGGTTTAAAGCAAGCACCCCGTGCTTGGTATGATAGATTAAAAAGTTTTCTTTTAAATTCTGATTTTAAAATGGGAAGAGCAGATACAACTCTTTTTATTAAACATGTTAATAAAGATATCTTAATCATTCAGATATATGTTGATGATATCTTATTTGGTTCTACTAACGATAACCTTTGTCAAGAATTTTCTAAGACCATGCAGAGTGAATTTGAGATGAGCCATATGGGCGAACTTACTTACTTCCTCGGTCTACAAATAAAGCAAATGAAGGATGGAATCTTCATTTTCCAATGCAAATACGCTAAGGAACTTCTAAAGCGATTTGGCATGGAAAATTCTGGTCATAAGAATACTCCCATGAGTACGACTACTTTTTTAGACAAAGATGAAAATGGTAAGAATGTAGATCAGAAACTCTATCGAGGTATGATTGGCTCTCTACTTTATATTACTTCAAGTAGACTTGATATTATGTTCAGTGTATGCTTATGTGCTAGATATCAGTCAAATCCTAAGGAATCACATCTTAAAGCAGTGAAAAGAATTTTTCGATATCTTAATAACACAATCAATTATGGTTTATTTTATCCAAAATCATGCACATTTGATTTACTATCGTATAGTGATGCTGATTTTGCTGGATGTAAATCTAATCGGAAGAGTACTAGTGGTACTTGTCACTTTTTGGGACATTCACTAGTATCATGGTTCAGTAAAAAACAAAATTCTGTATCATTATCAACAACCGAGGCAGAATATATTGCTGCTAGTGTTGCATGTGCACAAATTATATGGATGAAACAAACCCTACTTGATTATGGCATGACTATCACAAACTCACCTATTATGTGTGATAATACCAGTGCTATTAATTTATCTAAAAATCCTGTTCATCATTCACGTACCAAACATATTGATATTAGACATCATTTTTTACGTGATCATGCTTTAAAAGGTGACATTTCTTTATCTTTTATATCAACTGATAATCAAATTGCTGATATATTCACAAAACCTCTGAAAGAAGATACTTTTATAAAATTTAGAAGAGATTTGGGTATTTGCAATTTTTCCGATTTTTAAACATTTTTTCAGATTTTTTCAAAGGCAATTTTTTCAAAAGTTAGTCGACTTACAACTTTTATTAGTCGACTAATAGAAGACTTAGTCGACTTGAAATATACTCAGTCGACTCCTGTAGACTCCTGTACACAAACAGAAACTTCCCTTTCTGATTTTTCAAAAATTAGTCGACTATAGTAAATGACTAGTCGACTAGTACAATTATTAGTCGACTAATATTACCCTGTAAGTCGACTAAAACTGTGAAACTTTGTTTTCTGATTTCGGATTTCGACTTCAAAACCCGACCCGTTTCTTTTAAAGTCAAGGATCCGTTAACTCTATCTTTTAATCCTACCCACAGATCTACTTCTAGGATTGATCCTAACCTTTGCTTCATTTCCTTCCCTCATCCAAAACCCTAGGTTTTCCCTCATTTCTTCTTTCCAGCCGATGCCTCCAGTCGACTTCAAGCGAATTTGAAGCACCAGCAACCGCAGACTGCAGCAGTGATCTCCATCTCTTCCTCTTCCAATTTCTTGGTAAAATCCTTCAAATCCCTTCCATTTCCTTTCAGTTCTTGTCTTCTATTCCATCAATTTTCATTCTCAACATGTCTAAATCAAAGAAAACTAAGTTTACTCCTTCATCATCATCTTCCACTGTTGACTTTAAGAAATTCCTTAAAAATCCAGCCCTAGAGCCTGATTACATTAGATTGTCATCTTTAGACATCATTCCAGGGAGATTTGTCAAGTATGATGATTTTTCCCAATATGATATCATGTCCTATTTGAGAAATTGTGGACTGTTTAATATGTTTTCTACTGACTTTAAGCAAGCATATTATCCATTCCTAATTTATCTGTTTTATACCAATTTAACCTTTGAAGATAATAAGGACGATGTCCATATTTATTCCTTGGTTAAAGGTATAAATCTTAAGCTTTCCCCTAAATCAATTGGCCGTATCCTGTCAATTCCATTTCACGGCCTCTTACTTGATGAAATCATTATGGATGATGAGGAAGTATTAAGCAATCTCTTTCTACCGGGCCAAGGGTTACCTATGACCAACACCAAACTGAAACCTATTCCACGTCTCATAGGTCGAATTCTATCTTACAATATCTGTCCCAAATCTGGTAGTTACAATTACTATTTCAGAGAATTATCCTCTTGTGTCTATGCTATTATGGCTGGACTCGAGGTTAATTGGGCCAAGATCATCTTTGATACTATGGTCAAGTATCATTCTTCATTCCTTCCTTTTGGCGCCTTTTTGACACCTATTTTTCGGAAATATCATGTTGATCTTGCCTCCGAAACTAGTGTCATTAAGATCTTTGAATTGTTTGATAGTGCCGCCATACACCGAATGAAACTGACTGATACTCCTCCACAACATCCCTCTTCACCTCCACATAGTCCCACTCAACATCCATCTTCCTCTACACACACTCCTTTCAATGACCCACCTCCAACTCAACCACCTCCATATGCTGATGCATTCTACAATTCCATGTCTGCTCAGATTGCATCTATTCAAACCCAACAACAAGCTCTGCAAGACTCTCAGTCTCAAATTCTTGAGAATCAATCTTTGTTGATGAATCGGATGGATTCCTTTGAATCTACTCAAACAGCGATTCTGAGTCTTCTCAAGATCCATTTCCCGCCACCTCCTCCTCCCGGATCCGAGCCTTGAAGACTATGGCGTTGGCGTTTCTTTATGTTTTTGCTTTTGCAACTCTTATGTATGTTTTCTGCTTTTTGTTAATGACAAAGGGGGAGAACTTTGTGTTATGTGTTATGTATGTGTTATGTAACTTTGTGTTATGTAACTTTGTGTTATGTTAAAACTCTGTGTTCTGTTATGAAAATCACTTTTGTGTTATATCTGTTTCATATGCTATATGTATCTGTGTGTTCCTGCCTGTTACATACAAATTCTGAAAATTCTGCATGTATTGCAACTTTGTGACATAGTCAAAGAACATTGACATATATGTTATGGATACTGACATATGGCAATGCAGGTGCAACTTAAAACTTTCTGCAGGGGCAATATATTTGTTATAACCTAGTTACTGCAGGGGAGTTTTGTTGCAGGGGGAGCTATCATAAACATAAGTTGTCATCATCAAAAAGGGGGAGAATGTTGAAGCCTACCAAGTTGAAGCCTATCAAGTTGCAAGATTTTGATGATGGACAAACATTTATACCTCATGATGATTGCTCTACCTCAGTTGAAGCCAATTGAAGATTATGGGTGCTTTTGGAAGTTTTGTGTAAAC
Source organism: Agave tequilana (assembly GCA_038442645.1). Classification (NCBI taxonomy): domain Eukaryota; kingdom Viridiplantae; phylum Streptophyta; class Magnoliopsida; order Asparagales; family Asparagaceae; genus Agave; species Agave tequilana. The sequence goes on from JAVJIF010009607.1 coordinate 109,092, forward strand.
TTAGAAAATATGTGAAAATCCTTGATCACTTACACAAAAATCCTTCCCAAGTTGACTTACCCTATTGATATAGTCGACTACCCATACTTAGTCGACTTGCCAAAAACCCCTAGTCGACTAGACCATTCCAAACCAAATTTCCTAACTCTCTGTTTGGACCCTGTAATGACAATTAGTCGACTTGACTTATATACCTAGTCGACTAACAGATACCCTAGTCGACTACCCAATTCCCCAAGTCGACTAATATCAGATACAAAATTTTCCCAACTCTCTGTTTCTGTCTGAAATGAAACTTAGTCGACTACCCCTATTTCCCAAGTCGACTAACACATTTTATAGTCGACCAACAGTCTTTTTTAGTCGACTAATTCAGTTATCCAGAAACTTGTTCTGCCAACAGACATATACCTAGTCGACTAATTGCTAAACCTAGTCGACTAATAGTTGTAGTTTTGCCTAGTCTAGTCGACTAACTCAGAATCCTAGTCGACTATAGGCAGTTTCTGACTGTTGGACTGTTTCTCTTATCTGATCCATTTGACAACGTTTTCCAACGTTTAAATTGTCTGAATTGGTCCTATAACTACCCTAACTGACCCTAGTCTTCAGCTATAAATAGGGAAGTTATTCCAAAGGCCAATTACCAATTCTTTCCATCAGTTTTCCAAAGAAAAATTCCAGAATTCCTAAAAACTGATTTCCAACTTCTGTTCTTCACCAAAAGCCATTCCATTAGTGAAGTGCTCTGAAGTTCATCTTTCCTATACTACCTTGTCCACATACACATTCAGTATCAAGGCTATAGGAAATCATTGTATTCATTCAAAGAAGATTTTGTACAAGGCGTCTTCTTGGGAGTAGAAGAAAGTTGTACAAGGCGTGTTCTCTTTGGTGTAAAGAGGAGTTGTGCACATTTGGCAAAGGGCGTTTGTCAAGTGGTGTACAAGGCATTGGTTGTGGGTGTACACAAGTAAAGAAAGGAAAATCTCAAGCATTTTGCTTGGGGACTGGATGTAGGTCACAAGGACCGAACCAGGATAACTCTCGTGTGTTTACGTTTGTATTTTCTGTGTTTATCTTGTGATTACTTTATTTCCTGCAAGTAATTTGTTTAATTATCTATAAACACTATTCACCCCCCCTCTAGTGTTTGTGTTGCTTTGATTATAGATCCTACAATAGCCAAGTCTCATTATTCAGTACAGTAAGGATTGTTTTCTCAAATGGCTGCAATATAACTTGGAAGCGACAATTCAAAAGATTAAACAAGTCGGAAATACGATAGGGGAATCAAAACAAAATTACTTCTATTGATTCCGAAAAGAAGGGATACATGAAGGCACAAATATTACAAGCTATGATGGTGCTTCATAAGATTTGATCCGCCCTTCAAGAATGGCCAGCCTTGTCTTCCTATCATCAGCAGCCCGGACAAGCGCCTGCGACTTTAGCTCAGCCTCATTAAAACTCGCCGTCTGAGCCAATCGAGCTTCAACCTCAACCAAGGTTGCCCTCTGAGCTAACTCTTGCCACGAGAGTTCGTCACTCTGAGCCTTAAGCTGCTCAAGACGCACTGGTTCAGCCTTGGATAAGAGAAGATTTGCCTTCCTGATCATCTCCATGGCCTTCTCAATTTTGTCTTCAGCGTTAAGAAAAGCACTGTTAGAAGCATCTATGGCGTCCCCAAGCTCTACTTGCCTTGTTTCCAAGGATTTCAAGTCAGAAGAAATGGCCTTAGCAGCTTCCTGAGCAGCAAGATGGGCTTCATGCATTTGAGCGATAAGGTGCGCAAGCTGCTCATTAACCGAAGACTCCAGGTCTGAACGGCTAAGACGGTGCCATTCTTCTACATCCCTCTCAAATTGGTCTACCAGGAGTTCCAATGCAGCGGCCTGGTTATCCCCTCCAAAGTCCCGAATACTCTCAATACTTCAGGAGAGGACTACCTTTAAAGTAGAAAATGACATAGTCGAGCCTTTCAAGACCAGATCGATGGATCGCTTCAAGCCCTTATAAAAGCTATCGACTATATCAGCTACAAATTCATTTTCAACTTCGGTCACTCCTGGCAGACGGGCACCCTCTGAAGATTCCACCGGCCTTATTGACGCCACTGTGGAAGGAATAGTAGAAATACTGGCTGCAGCAACAGGAGAGGTCGTCGGTGATCTCAGTGGAGTCCTCATTGAAACTAGTACACTAGCCACAACCGAGGTAGGACTAGTGACCATTTCCTGGACAGCGGGCTCAACCACCAGCGTTGGGGAAGTAGGACTTGTAATCACCCTCGGCTCCGCACCTGGCAAAATAGATGGCGATGGCAAAACTGATGGCACCTCACTCGTTGATATAGTTGGAAGTGAGGTTGCCTCCGTGACTACCGTCCCCTCAATCTCTGTTACTCTGGCCGGTTCAGGCTGATAAGGGGGCAGGTCACCATACAAAGCATCCAACACAGCAGCATCCGCCGCGGTCGAAGTGCTCATGTCACCCCTAGATCCCTTAGAGAGACGGGTGGGCTCCCTTGAAGTTGACGCACCCAGAGGCGGAACACCTGCAATAAGATTATGTTTAGTGTAACACCCCGCTCCCGGAATACGTACTTAGTTGCGTATTCAGATTTTTCGATCGTATTTTTCGATTTACTTCCTGTATTTGTTTTGTATTATGAATTATTTATATGATTGTTTTGTCTTGGATCCGGATTCGTGGACTCGGATTCAGCCCTAGTCTGAACCAGGGACCCGATCTCAGGTTATTGCTCGATTTGAACTTTCTGGTATTTGATTTTACCGATTTCAGTTTTAAACATCATTTTCTAATATTTTTTATTTTTTATGATTTTCTGGAATTTTTCAGAATTAAATTGTAAATCTTCAAAACCGGTGTCGACCAGTACCGCTGACCGACTCTCGGAATATTAATTTACAAACGGAGTTGAATCTTAAGAAACGGCTTTCCTGCAACTTCTTAAAATCATATTTTCTATCCAAATACATTTTCTGAGATTTTTCTAATTTTATTAAAAATCCGGCATATCCGGTGAATACCGAGATTGACGGTTGACTTTATGATTTTTATTTTGAAAATGAGATTGAATTTCTGAAAACCGATTTCACCAAAAATCTTTTTATAATATTTATTATTTTTGAGAATTTTTGGGAAGCTTTCCGAACTACTTCATTTTTTGGACTTTTCCGGAGTTTTCGGTGTTTTCCCAGATCCGGAATAGTATCCAGATATTTTCCCACTTTTCTCTCTCCTTTCCAAACGCGAGTTTCACCTACCTGGGATTCTGCATTTAATGCGGAGATCCTCTCCATGCCTCCCCATGCTGCATTTAATGCACTGCTAATCAATTCCAATCAAGTCATTATGACTTTTGTCCTTTGTTAAAACGCAGCCTTTTTGCATCTTCCCTGGACGCGGCTTTAATTCCCGCGTTTGGCTCATTTTGGCCTAAACGCAGGTGGAGGGCTGCGTTTGGAGAAGGAGACACAACTTCCTTTTGTGCGTTCTCTTTTGTCTTGGAAAGAGAGGACAACAATATTATATTATATCTCCTTCCATTATATAACCACTCCCTCCTTCTCTCTCTTTCATTTCTCTTCTTCTTCTTTTTACAGCCAACAGAGAGGCCAACAGCAGCCCACTCCCTTGGCCGGCCACCACTCCTCCATTTCCACCACCATCTCCTCCACCACTCCTTCACCAAATCCACCACCTCATTCTCCTCCATCTCCTCCTCCATTTCAACCACAACACCACCTCCACCATCATCTTCTTCCTCTTCTTTTCCACCCAAATGACACATTAACCTCCATAGCTTCATCACCATCTCCACCACCTTATACACCACCTTGGCCACCAACGACCATGCCACCTTCATCCCCGCATCGTGCTCTTTCCGATGACCTATAGCTTCGCTCTCCGAAGTTTCGTTTCCAAAACTCCAACTTTTGATTTTGAACTATACTTGCACCATCAACCTCCTTCCCTCGTGAGGACCGGCCACCTCCTTTGGATTGGGGCCGAGCTCCTCTTCGTCGGGAATATCTCCGGTGATCATTCCGGTAATCGTTCACGATTATTCCGGTGATCATTCCGGTGACAATCGCAACGACAAACACAATCCCTCAAAAGTCAGGTTCTGCTCTCTGTTTGTACTCTGTTAGTCGACTTGACCAAGTCATTAGTCGACTTGAACCCTTTATTAGTCGACTACTCCCTTACCTCAAGTCGACTAGCTTATTTGTAACGCGCCCTTTTTCTGAAAACGCAGCCTATTAGTCGACTATCCTTTTTCCCCTAGTCGACTAACTTTTTCTTGAAGACGCGGCTCTTTGAGACGCGACCTTATTAGTCGACTAACCCCTTTCTCCTAGTCGACTAACTTTTTCTTGAAGACGCGGCTCTTCGAGACGCGGCCTTATTAGTCGACTACCCCTTTCTCTATAGTCGACTAACTCCTTTATAAGTCGACTACTTGCCTCTCCCTAGTCGACTAACTTTGGCTGTCTGCTGTGGTTAATTACTTCTTTGAATATGGACCTCTCTCTCTAGCTCTCACGTTCTCTCTCCTCCCTCTCTTTCCTTTCTCTCTCTTGATTTCCTCCTCTCCCTATCACTTTTCTCTAAATGCGTTGACGCGTTGATTCCCTGGATTCCGGATCAAGGATTTCACTATGTTTTCGAGACTTAGGCGAGTGTTCTCGCTCTCGCCTCCATTTGGGTTTCCCCGCTTCGTCGGGTCGACATGTGTTTTACTCCATGTTTTCATGTATTATGTATTGGGCTGAGTCCCTGTATTTGTGTATGGCCGAGTGCCAATGTCTGGACATGTATTGCTCTGTGACGAATGCCTGTATTATGGTAGTTAATTCTTGTTCATGTGGTACTAACATTGCAGGTCTCTCAGCCTTTAACCTCCGGTCACTCACTATCTCGAAAGGGAAGTGATTGGGGCCGGCAGGTCTCTCCGTTCTTCAGCCTCCGGTCACTCACTCTCTCGAAAGAGAAGTGATTGGGACCGTCAGGTTTCTCAGTGCAGCCTCCGGTCACTCACTATCTCGAAAGGGAAGTGATTGGGACCGTCAGGTCTTCGGCTCCGCCTGGTTATCATGATCAGCGTTCAGCGCTTTACCACTAGATTCGTCTAGGCGAGTTGCTGCCGGATTTACCGCTCGCACTTCAGCCGAGTCATCCCGGTAACCTCGCCAGACGCTCCGTGTTAAATACTGGTTGCTGTCTGTACTACCAGCTTGCTCAGCTCCGCTTGGTTGTGCTCAGCTACTACTTTATCACATGCCATGTATTTACCTGATATGTTAACACTTGTCATGCTATTACTTCATGCCTGTCATTTACATGCTACTATTTAACACCTGTTGTAGCACCTGACCCCCGATATGCTACCACTTGGCAAGACCCCTTGTTATGACATGACTTGCCACCGGACTAATATCAATCTCTTGACATGACCTGTCACCTGCCAAATATCACACTCCTGTCATGCTATCACTTGACACCCAGCATGATATACTTGACCTTGTGATTATCACGTTTACGGGAATCCTGCCTTGTTATCCTGTCTTATATACAGTGACCTGTTATCCTGAATGGAACTAAGTGCCACACGGAACAAAGTGCCACACCACTCATGTGGTGGGGGCCACCTCTTGAATCTGTGGGGGCCACCTATAGAATCCATCCCCCTCAGAGCAAAGTTCCACATGGAACAAAGTGCCACATCACATACGTGGTGGGGGCCACCTCTTGAATCTGTGGGGGCCACCTCTTGAATCTGTAGGGCCATCTCCTATTATGACCAGTTATTCCCGTAAATCTGATAACGACATAATAAGCCATAAAAAGGACAACTTGCACGGGGAATGGGAGGAAGTGATGGATGCCGGAATGATGCCTTGCTTATGGTAATGGAATAAAATATTGACGATTCGTGTTAGAGGGATCTCAGGCCCTCAGAAGATGCGTGTTAGGGGATTTAAGGCCCCCAGGCTGGTCCGGGCGTACGGGAACTACTATAAGAAGTGCTATCAGTTCTCCATCAGCTTCCAATAACGAACCTCGGCTTGCTTATATATGGATGTATGTGTGTTGAGATGTACACCAGGACACATACCTAGATATATGGGTCAGACGAGTAATAATACTAAAAGACTCCTGTTATGCCTGTTATGACTCCCGTTATGTACTCCTGTTGTGCCTGTTATGATTCCTGTTATGCCCGTTATAGACTCCTGTTATGATTCCTGTTATGACTCCCGTTATGTACTCCTGTTATGCCTGTTATGTGTTCCTGTTATGACCACTTTGTAACTCGGGTTGTATGTGCTTGGATTACGATGATATGATATAAAGGTATATAGATGAGGGTTTCCTTGTTTGGATTATTCCTTCGATGTACTAGTCTCATGGAGCCGTAACCTAAGCTTATACAATCTGTTTTGCTCGTAATCGGGTTTTATATCAGATTTCCTGTTTTGTGATGATTATGTTATACCTGTTCATACCTGCTATACTTATATTCTAACCCTCATGTCTCCTGTTCTTATCTGACCATATCATGAGTACTTCCTACTTGATATTATTTGCTATATACACACTTGTGCTCGTCCTTGCTCGCCATCTGGCTTTTGCATCACCACTCGCCTGGGGAGTTTCATCTGACTCCCCTGGATCCTCATGTCCAGGTCATGGAGCTTGGAGCGTGGTGGATTCTCCCTGTTGCTGATCAGAGTGGCGCAGCGGTAGCATGGATCCCCAGCAGACCGTCTGGAGCCTTATCCTTCCAGGCCCCCCTGTGTGCCTCTCGAGTTTTCCTTTTGTAAACTCGCGAGTGCCCTTATACTGTTCATACTTGTACATCTCTTTGTAATCTCGCAATTGCGCATATCAGTGATGTAATATTCATGTAATATTGGATCACCTCTGGTGATAACTTTGTAATTGTACTCATGTGTTGGAATGTACAATGCACCACTTGCTTCCGTACTCTGATTCTTGCCTGTACTGATGCTTAGCGTATATACGTGAGGGTATTTCTGACCTGCGTATATACGTCGCAGTAACGTCTCCGTACCCGCAGGATCGGGGCGTTACAGGGTGGTATCAGAGCCTAGGCTCTCGCATCCTCAGTACGTCCAGATGGCAAATTAATGGTAAAGAAATTTGCAACTGGAATACAAGAGTCCTGGTTATGCATTCCGACTACAAGTGCAGAGTTATCTATTCTATCTTGATCATCCTTTCTTTGATTCCTAATTCCTTCCATCTTTCCCCTGTTTTGGTTTTTCGAAGCCTTTATACCAACTTAAGATATGAATAGACTAGAGAGGTAGTGGCTGGTTCTGAATGAAGCTATGACATGATCTCTTCGGTCAACTCTATGAAGCTCGGGTATTCTCAGAATTGATCAACGATCGGGTTATCTTTCAGAAGGCGGTATCCGGATTTTCTACGGTTATTCTCTATTCTTGGCTATATTCTTCAGAGTGATTGATGCCTGGTCATCAGAATTCTTAATTATCGGTCTTCTTTATTTATGGTCAGTATTATTTGGCATCGTTTAAAGGTTTATACAGCCGGAAGTTCAGAAGATGTCAATATTCGGATTATTGTGCAGTCGACTTGAGAGCCCTACCTATAGTGACTCGTATCTTAATTGGTATAAATTCCACCCTTGTCCCCTTTGTGTTCAATTTACCCCTTATCGAAATTGCGAGGACGCAATTTTTTTGTAAGGTGGATGGATTGTAACACCCCGCTCCCGGAATACGTACTTAGTTGCGTATTCAGATTTTTCGATCGTATTTTTCGATTTACTTCCTGTATTTGTTTTGTATTATGAATTATTTATATGATTGTTTTGTCTTGGATCCGAATTCGTGGACTTTGATTCAGCCCTAGTCTGAACCAGGGACCCGATCTCAGGTTATTGCTCGATTTGAACTTTTTGGTATTTAGATTTTACCGATTTCAGTTTAAACATCATTTTCTAATATTTTAGATTTTCTATAATTTTCTGGAATTTTTCAGAATTAAATTGTAAATCTTCAAAACCGGTGTCGACCAGTACCGCTGACCGACTCTCAGAATTTAATTTACAAACGGAGTTGAATCTTAAGAAACGGCTTTCCTGCAACTTCTTAAAATCATATTTTCTATCCAAATATATTTTCTGGGATTTTTCTAATTTTATTAAAAATCCGGCCAATCCGGTGTATACCGAGATTGACGGTTGACTTTATGATTTTTATTTTGAAAATGAGATTGAATTTCTGAAAACCGATTTCACCAAAAATCTTTTTATAATATTTATTATTTTTGAGAATTTTGGGAAGCTTTCCGAACTACTTCATTTTTTGGACTTTTCCGGAGTTTTCGGTGTTTTCCCAGATCCGGAATAGTATCCAGATATTTTCCCACTTTTCTCTCTCCTCGCCAAACGCGAGTTTCACCTACCTGGGATTCTGCATTTAATGCGGAGATCCTCTCCATGCCTCCCCATGCTGCATTTAATGCACTGCTAATCAATTCCAATCAAGTCATTATGACTTTTGTCCTTTTGTTAAAACGCAGCCTTTTTGCATCTTCCCTGGACGCGGCTTTAATTCCCGCGTTTGGCTCATTTTGGCCTAAACGCAGGTGGAGGGCTGCGTTTGGAGAAGGAGACACAACTTCCTTTTGTGCGTTCTCTTTTGTCTTGGAAAGAGAGGACAACAATATTATATTATATCTCCTTCCATTATATAACCGCTCCCTCCTTCTCTCTCTTCATTTCTCTTCTTCTTCTTTTTACAACCAACAGAGAGGCCAACAGCAGCCCACTCCCTTGGCCGGCCACCACTCCTCCATTTCCACCACCATCTCCTCCACCACTCCTTCACCAAATCCACCACCTCATTCTCCTCCATCTCCTCCTCCATTTCAACCACAACACCACCTCCACCATCATCTTCTTCCTCTTCTTTTCCACCAAATGACCCATTAACCTCCATAGCTTCATCACCATCTCCACCACCTTATACACCACCTTGGCCACCAACGACCATGCCACCTTCATCCCCGCATCGTGCTCTTTCCGATGACCTATAGCTTCGCTCTCCGAAGCTTCGTTTCCAAAACTCCAACTTTTGATTTTGAACTATACTTGCACCATCAACCTCCTTCCCTTGTGAGGACCGGCCACCTCCTTTGGATTGGGGCTGAGCTCCTCTTCGTCGGGAATATCTCCGGTGATCATTCCGGTAATCGTTCACGATTATTCCGGTGATCATTCCGGTGACAATCGCAACGACAAACACAAACCCTCAAAAGTCAGGTCTGCTCTCTGTTTGCACTCTGTTAGTCGACTTGACCCAGTCATTAGTCGACTTGAACCCTTTATTAGTCGACTACTCCCTTACCTCAAGTCGACTAGCTTATTTGTAACGCGCCCTTTTTCTGAAAACGCAGCCTATTAGTCGACTATCCTTTTTCCCCTAGTCGACTAACTTTTTCCTGAAGACGCGGCTCTTTGAGACGCGACCTTATTAGTTGACTAACCCCTTTCTCCTAGTCGACTAACTTTTTCTTGAAGACGCGGCTCTTCGAGACGCGGCCTTATTAGTCGACTACCCCTTTCTCTATAGTCGACTAACTCCTTTATAAGTCGACTACTTGCCTCTCCCTAGTCGACTAACTTTGGCTGTCTGCTGTGGTTAATTACTTCTTTGAATATGGACCACTCTCTCTAGCTCTCACGTTCTCTCTCCTCCTCTCTTTCCTTTCTCTCTCTTGATTTCCTCCTCTCCCTATCACTTTTCTCTAAATGCGTTGACGCGTTGATTCCCTGAATTCCGGATCAAGGATTTCACTATGTTTTCGAGACTTAGGCGAGTGTTCTCGCTCTCGCCTCCATTTGGGTTTCCCCGCTTCGTCGGGTCGACATGTGTTTTTACTCCATGTTTTCATGTATTATGTATTGACTGAGTCCCTGTATTTGTGTATGGCCGAGTGCCAATGTCTGGACATGTATTGCTCTGTGACGAATGCCTGTATTATGGTAGTTAATTCTTGTTCATGTGGTACTAACATTGTAGGTCTCTCAGCCTTTAACCTCCGGTCACTCACTATCTCGAAAGGGAAGCGATTGGGCCGGCAGGTCTCTCCGTTCTTCAGCCTCCGTCACTCACTATCTCGAAAGAGAAGTGATTGGGACCGTCAGGTTTCTCAGTGCAGCCTCCGGTCACTCACTATCTCAAAAGGGAAGTGATTGGGACCGTCAGGTCTTCGGCTCCGCCTGGTTATCATGATCAGCGTTCAGCGCTTTACCACTAGATTCGTCTAGGCGAGTTGCTGCCGGATTTACCGCTCGCACTTCAGCCGAGTCGTCCCGGTAACCTCGCCAGATGCTCCAGTGTTAAATACTGGTTGCTGTCTGTACTACCAGCTTGCTCAGCTCCGCTTGGTTGTGCTCAGCTACTACTTATCACATGCCATGTATTTACCTGATATGTTAACACTTGTCATGCCATTACTTCATGCCTGTCATTTACATGCTACTATTTAACACCTGTTGTAGCACCTGACCCCCGATATGCTACCACTTGGCAAGACCCCTTGTTATGACATGACTTGCCACCGACTAATATCAATCTCTTGACATGACTTGTCACCTGCCAAATATCACCCTCCTGTCATGCTATCACTTGACACCCAGCATGATATACTTGACCTTGTGATTATCACGTTTACGGGAATCCTGCCTTGTTATCCTGTATTATATACAGTGACCTGTTATCCTGAATGGAACTAAGTGCCACACGGAACAAAGTGCCACACCACTCATGTGGTGGGGGCCACCTCTTGAATCTGTGGGGGCCACCTCTAGAATCCATCCCCCTCAGAGCAAAGTGCCACATGGAACAAAGTGCCACATCACATACGTGGTGGGGGCCACCTCTTGAATCTGTGGGGGCCACCTCTTGAATCTTTAGGGCCATCTCCTGTTATGACCAGTTATTCCCGTAAATCTGATAACGACATAATAAGCCATAAAAGGACAACTTGCACGGGGAATGGGAGGAAGTGATGGATGCCGGAATGATGCCTTGCTTATAGTAATGGAATAAAATATTGACGATTCGTGTTAGAGGGATCTCAGGCCCTCAGAAGATGCGTGTTAGGGGGATTTAAGGCCCCCAGGCTGGTCCCGGGCGTACGGGAACTACTATAAGAAGTGCTATCAGTTCTCCATCAGCTTCCAGTAACGAACCTCGGCTTGCTTATATATGGATGTATGTGTGTTGAGATGTACACCAGGACACATACCTAGATATATGGGTCAGACGAGTAATAATAATAAAAGACTCCTGTTATGCCTGTTATGACTCCCGTTATGTACTCCTGTTGTGCCTGTTATGATTCCTGTTATGCCCGTTATAGACTCCTGTTATGATTCCTGTTATGCCTCCCGTTATGTACTCCTGTTATGCCTGTTATGTGTTCCTGTTATGACCACTTTGTAACTCGGATTGTATGTGCTTGGATTACGATGATATGAGATAAAGGTATATAGATGAGGGTTTCCTTGTTTGGATTATTCCTTCGATGTACTAGTCTCATGGAGCCGTGACCTAAGCTTATACAATCTGTTTTGCTCGTAATCGGATTTTATATCGGATTTCCTGTTTTGTGATGATTATGTTATACCTATTCATACCTGCTATACTTGTATTCTAACCCTCCTGTCTCCTGTTCTTATCTGACCATATCATGAGTACTTCCTACTTGATATTATTTGCTATATACACACTTGTGCTCGTCCTTGCTCGCCATCTGGCTTTTGCATCACCACTCGCCTGGGGAGTTTCATCTGACTCCCCTGGATCCTCATGTCCAGGTCATGGAGCTTGGAGCGTGGTGAATTCTCCCTGTTGCTGATCAGAGTGGCGCAGCGGTAGCATGGATCCCCAGCAGACCGTCTGGAGCCTTATCCTTCCAGGCCCCCCTGTGTGCCTCTCGAGTTTTCCTTTGTAAACTCGCGAGTGCCCTTGTACTGTTCATACTTGTACATCTCTTTGTAATCTCGCAATTGCGCATATCAGTGATGTAATATTCATGTAATATTGGATCACCTCTGGTGATAACTTTGTAATTGTACTCATGTGTTGGAATGTATAATGCACCACTTGCTTCCGTACTCTGATTTTTGCCTGTACTGATGCTTAGCGTATATACGTGAGGGTATTTCTGACCTGCGTATATACGTCGCAGTAATGTCTCCGTACCCGCAGGATCGGGGCGTTACATTTAGGTAAGGCACAACAATAACAAGAGTCAAAAGGTCAAAGCATACCAGAAGATAATGTCCCCTCAATCGTTTTGGCGACTGTATCAGTCTCTATGGGCTCCATCGGAAAATCTTTGGCGGAGTCAATACGGACGGCCGGCTCACCTTCGCTTGCCGAACCCTTAGTAGCCCACCCAAGGAGCTAGAAGATTCGAAACTTCCTTTCGAAGTCCCAGCACCCGAAGGACCGACATCAGCCGCATCGTCTCCGGACTCTTCTGAGATGGCGAAATAGTCAGCCTCATCGCCCTCTTTATAAGTGAACAGGGGATCATAATGTTCCCCTTGTTCTCTGACAGTCTCAGCTCTCGGGCTCGTCCCCGCCTCAGTTCCTGCATTACAAAGCAAATAATGAGCTGTTTGGAACACATAAAAGGTACATTACAAGGACGAAGCTGATTTTACCCAGGTCCAGAGCAATTTCGCCGGTCACCGGTTCAGCAACTGACGGTTCAACTACTAATGGGGCAAGAGGAGGAAGCGCTGCTGCAGATGGTTCGCCCTCTACAATAACCGTAGGAGCTTGGCGATGGGGCTTCTTCACCAACTGCTTCCTACGAGACCCACCCTTCCGTTTCCACTTGAGGGGGACGTCAGGATCCTCCTCCTCCGCTTCTCTACATGTTTTGTGGGAGCCGTCCCCATCACGCCAGAAGCAGCCGCAGGAGTCTCGACACCTGCCTCTGCTCCGAAGCGAGGACTTTCTGCATCTGAGGCTTCACTATCGTCAACAGCAATGACTCCCCAAGGCCTGGGACGCGAACCCTTTACCCTCTCCTTTCTCAGTGACTTTCCACTTCAGCTGCTGAGAGATCAACTTCACACCAGAAGAGTTGATACAGAATCCGGTGGGTGTGGACTTTGAGGTTGCATACCACTGGCAGAATCCCAAGGTCATTAAAAGGTTCGGAGTTCTTAGCGGCATGCACAGCCGCGCCTCGGTACAGCTTGCAATGAAGAACCGCCAGGCACGGGCTCCATCGATGAGGCTCCCCATGAAAGCCAGATTGAGGTTTGGGTTGCCCACGTACAGTTGGTCATATCCAAACTGGCGGGCAAACTGACTTGGGACATAAGGCTCCAAGTAGCAGTGTCCCCGCTTCTGTACAATAAATGTGAGGGCCGAATACTGACCAGCCACTCAAAAATTCCCCGGCTCAATGATGTCCGCCCTTTCCCCCACGTCTTTGAAATCCTCTCCATAGCCCGCATCCGAATACAGGGGAAGCAACGGAAAGGCTATAGACGTCATAGCGATCAGCAGCTTACGGACCGCAGCCACGTAAGTCCTCAGCCATGAACATCCCTCGAATCGGCGGAGAAGCGCCATTCGAAACACCTTCTGGGGGGTCCTCTCCGGCTTCAATCAAGGAGGGACAGTGAAGGGCGAACCACGCCATCAAATATGTATACGGCAGACCTATTCTGGGGTTTGGTCCGTCGCTGGGCAAAACAGTCCCCTTTCCCCGCTTCGTCGAGGGCGGCCTACAAAAAGCCTCCATCAATGCACAAAGGCCTCTCTGAATACAGCACACCATGGCTGGAAGAAGTCCCAGAGAAGACCATGGACCAGACAAACGGCAGGCAGCAAGACAGTCGGATGAATGACATCACCCGACGAAGATGGCACCACGCACCTCTTCAACCAGACCGTCAAGAAACCAGCCATCAGTGCCTTCCGGACATTGGCCGACGAGCCTGGTGATGGAAGCACCGAAGGATATCACCTTTCTCATAGGGGTCGTCGTCTTCTTCCATAATTAGATCCCCTTGAGAATGCTTCTGCATCCGGCTAAGGATTCTTCGTCAGTAACTCCACAATGAGCCGCTTCAGGTGTGTTTTCCGTATCGGGGAACAAATACTCTCCCCAGCTCTTAAGCTGCATGAAGTTCCTTTACTGCTTCCATGCATACTTGAGCAAATGTACAATGGCACATTAACTCCGGTAGGTTTTCAAACAAGGCAGGCTCCTGCTTCTCCAGAAGAGCCAATTCCGCCTCGCACAGGAAGTATTCTTCATATGGGAAAGATCCTAAAGGCAGAGCAGAGACTTCCCACATCTCATGCAGAGCCATGCTCAATTTGCCAACAGGGGTGAAGAAGGTCCCTGTAGCCGGGCAATATAACTCAAAGATGGCATAGAAGTTCGCTACACTCATCTGAATGCCATAACAGGTCGCCCTGACGGCCTCATAAAGATTCAGCCTCTCCAGATCCTCCTCAAAATGAGCAAGGGCATATAAAGTCAAATCCCTCCACCATGCCTTCAGAGGGTGAATCCAGCCTGGAGTCCTGAAATCAGTGGCTGGATAGTTGCCACGAACCTTGAAGAATGATTCCCAAAGTTTGCACCACCATAGGATTTTCTCCCACTGGGATGTCTCGCGATACATTCCCAGGGTGTAGACCTATTATGCAACGAGGAGGTCCCCCTTGTGTAGCCGGGTGAGGGAAGTATCAATTTCCCCACGTGAACGGATTCAGTACTCCGACTCACTTGCCACTGCATCTTCCGAACCTCGTCACGCATTGGAAGAAAGACAAAGGAAAATGCCGCTTGCTGGACGGAAGATAAAACTTCTCGCCATCTAATTAAAAAATCCATTGCCCTCTCCGGCTAGCAGCTGGCGATCATGTCTGGCCCCGCATCTCCAAAC